>PVJL010003522.1:80439-155331 GCA_004026885.1 Lyroderma lyra
AAAAAAGTTATGTCAAAGTGCCCCCCCCCCCAAAGAAGTTGTCTTGATTTGTACTCCCTCCAGCAGGGTCAGCTGCCTCCCCCAGATTTGAATAGTACTAGATATTTTTATCTTTTCTGTTTGATTGATGAAAATGACATCTGATTGTAGCTTTAATTTGCATTTATTAATTGTACGTGGCAATTTTTGTGTGCTTTTATAAGCCTATTATATACCTTTGGGATTATTTGTGAGAGTAGTCTGTAATTTTCTATTTTTTTTTTTTTTTTTTCCTTTTGGTATGTGGGTAGCTCCCTGGCTGGGAATTGAACCCAGGCCGCAGCACTGACAGCGCCAGCGCCGAAGCCTTAAGCCACTACACCACCCGGGAACTCCCTGTAATTTTCTTTTTTAATGCCATCTTTATCAAGTTATTTTAGTATTTTCTATAGTTTTATTAATAGCTTTCTCTTTCTTTTCTTTAGCCAGTTAAAGTACTTTTGAAATGAGTTGTTTCATTGTTTTGTTAGAACTCACCTATACAATTGAACCTGTTTTTGTTTTTTATAATATAGCACTTTAATAATTATTACAATTTCTTACATTTATTATCTCTTTGTAGGTTCAATTTTGGTGATTTATATGTTTATACAAAAACATTTGTTATATCCCGCTTTTGCCTCAGTACCTAGAGCTTTTTCCCTAGTCTTGTTCCCTATTTTGTATATAGTTTTTGTTTTTTTTCTTGATTTAGGCTAGCTAATGAAATATCTAATATGTACACATGCAGTAAAGTGGGTTTCCTCCAAAGAAAAAATATTTTTTCCAAACAAAATTTTTTTTTAATTAATTCTGGAAGACCAGGATGATGCTACAGAGACGTGGTAAGAACATGTTCTATCTGAAGGAGGCAGCAGCTACTGCACTGTCTCCTGTTGTTGCCTGGCAGGAATGTGGGCTTCGGGTGGCCTGATCTTCCAGTTTCTCCAGAAGAGTAGGGGTGTGTGTGTGTGTGTGTATGTGTGTGTGTGTGTGTGTGGGAGAGAGAGAGATATCTAACTTTTTAAATATTGGTAACTAATTCAGATGAAAACAACATTGGAGGTAAAAACACCCTGGTGTTATTTGTTTGTTTGTTTGTTTGATTTCTGGACTAAAGGGTCATTTATAAAGGTAAATGTTTATCTTCGTCAACCTTGCACTCTATGAGGGGAGAAACTAGTTATTAGTTTTGCTTTGCAAATTCTCTGGTAGGAGGAGGGGCTTGGCAAATGAGGGATTTTGTGGTCTTTCATGTTCTTTTCAGTATCCCTGGAGTTCTTGGAAATATGCATTAAAAGTGTAAATGGTCTGAATTGGACCCCACAAAGGCAGTAATGAGATGTACAGGTCTGTATATTGCAGTCAAATAGTCTTTATTCTTCCACTTCTAGCTCTCGGGCCAAATCTGCTGCCAGATCTGCTGGATGAATGAGATCAGTGGGCTGCATAGGGAATGTCATAGCTGATGACCCTTGCATGTGAATACAGAACTGAGGCATCACCCTGCTTCCTCCTTAACCCAAAGGAAGGGACTTCATCTCTGGCTGCCAGTGGCTTCACCATAACCCAGAATGATGGATGGTTGAGGTTAACATTTGTCTCCTTCCTGAGGGTGAATAGTAAGATCACTCTCTAACCCTCTGCGTGGTATTTCTTTATCCTTTCTTTACACATTTAGAAGATGAGAGTGTGTTCTGAGCTAGCTTGTGTAGTTAAAGTCTGCTTTTTTTTTTTTTTTTTAATTCATTTTTTTGTTAGACTTATTGGGGTGACATCTGTTAGCAAGAATTACATAGGTTTCAGGCATACAATTAAAGTCTGCTTTTTTCCATCCCCTTACTCCTGCTCCCCCAGAGTACAGTCTATGCCTGGACTGTGACAGGCTAGGGGGCAGGCTTTGTTATGGAGCCTCAGTAGGGGACTCTAACTGGGTTTGTTTCTTCCCAATTGTGATTTATCTCATCAAGGCCATATTCTAGCCTGGGACCCAGGACCCTAGGGTTGGCTCTTTGTGGGCATCTCCATCTTTGATGGAACTTTGTGTCTTGTATCTCTGCTTGCTTCTCAGTTCCTTTCAGCCAGTGTATACTCTCCCTTCTCAAGGGAGTACCTCTCTTTTACAATTACTTTGGACAGACACTGCTGAAATGTGGGAGATATTTTTGAGTAGATTAAAAGCTCCTGAAAACACTGTGGTGGAGATAGCCTTGGAAACAGGTATGGAAGATGGGTCATCTTTTCAGGGGTATGCTCTCAGCAATGAAGACAGGAGGCTGTTCCAAACTCTTAATCTTCTTCCATCTTTCATTAGAGCACCTTTCTTTCCAAAATGAAGTCTATAGGAAAAATTTTACCATGATTTTGATCTGAAAACTAACAAATTAAGTGAACACTCTTTACTTAGAGATGATGCCTACAGAATTGGAGGGTCAGTGGGTTTATGCTTTGCCAGGGAGCACTTTCAACATGGAGAGTACGTAAGTCATTTGTCTCATCCTGAACTGAAGGGTGGAGTGGCATTGAGAACAGGGGATATCCACACAGGGAAGAACAATGGCCAGGAAGTCTTGATGAAGATGTCCAGTTTTAGTAGTAAGACACATTATATTTAGGCTTGGCGCACATTGTAGTATCATTTGATGTTTAGAGGAAAGCTTGCATGGATAACTGAGCCCTAAGTGAGTGTTTTCAGGTTCTGTGTCTTGGAATGAGTTGCTTCACTTTCTGAGGTTGTTACTTCTTCTATAATATGGGGATAAAAATACCTTTCCTGTAGTATTGGAGTAAGGTTTGGGTGTATAAAAGAGTTGGGCACACAATGAGCACTCAGTCAATGGCATCTTCTGCTATGGTCACCCCATGATTATGCTAATATCAGTTGGGAGTATTGAAAAAGCTCTGTTAGCTTAGGTCAAGAAACATTTACCTCTCCCCCACTTTTTTACCCCCAAGCTATGTCTTTTTTACCCCCAATAGTATGTCTTGACAGCCAATTTTCATGCCTATAGTTGTCATCATGCTTAATTAATGTATCTGTTGGTATCAGAACATTTTCAACAATACTGTTTGGTTATTAAACACTTTTTTGGGCCTGTGCATTTAGCAGAGTTTGAGTACCTGTTATGCTGGTCAGAGTGCTAAGACTGCAGTGGTAGCTGTGGGTCATGTCTTATGGACTTTACATTTTAGTGGGGAGGCAGATAACAAACACTTAAGTACACACATCTCAGGTGCTCAGGGCCCTGAAGAGAAAAGTTGGGCCAGTAAAGAGCAGCTGTGGTGTGTGCATGATTTGGGTGGCAGTAGACCTCTCTGATAAGGGGATATTTGAATGGGAAGCCACTGGCTGCTTTAGAACAGAGGAATGCCTTGATATGTTGTATGTCATTACCATGTCATTCTGACTGCTCTGATGAGGACTAGAGAGGCAGTTGGAGCAAGGAGGACCATTTAGGAGTCATCCAGGCAATAAACTATGGAGGCTTAGGCCTGGTTAGCTGTGGAGATGAGAAGTGTTGCATTCTGGATCTGCTTTGAAGTAGATGTCAATAGAATTTGCTGATGGATTAGTATGAAAGATCAAGGGAGGACAGTCAGAGAGGATTCTCCAGTTCTCTGCAGCCAGAAGAATGGAGCTACCATGTGCTGAGATGGGGCATTTGTGGGAAGAGCAAGTGCTTTGGGGGGATAATGAGCATAGTCAGGTGCTTATAAACATGCAAGTGAAGTAGGTAGGAAGAATTGGAACTCAGAAGAAAGGGCAACATCTGACCATTAGTCCTTAGGTGGTATTCGGAGTCCTGTTGTGGGTCACAGGCTGGGCTCGGAGCCCTGAAGGGTTAGGGCCTTGGAGAAGAGGAGGCTCAAGCAAGGAGACCTGGAAGGAGTGAGAAGGTGAACTGGGAGGCAGCCACTTGAAGAAAGCCTGTTGCAGAGGAAAGTAAGATCTACTATTGGATTTGGTGACATGGACATCAGTGGTTGATAAGTGTGGCTAATTGGAATGGTGGGAGCAAAAAAGAACCTGATAGAGTAGCTCACGGGAGAGACAGAAGTATGGCTTTTTCAAGGAGTTTTGCCATAAAAGGGCACAGAAATGAGGGGATAGCTGGAGTGGGAGGAGGTTTCTGACCAGTGCTGCTAGAGGCCTTGGTGTGCTCATAGGGATAGTCCAGTATGGAAAAGACTGGCTCTACATGCACTGTGGGCCTGGTTTCTCTGGGAACCAGTGCCCCAAGGCCATGTGGAGGGTCACCAGACTGGAAGGCAGGCTAAGGGTACTGTGAAGCTTCAGAGATTTGTTGGGGGAGCATTGGAAGTTCTCTTCTGGGTACTTCTGTTTTCTCTGTGAAGTAAGAGCAAGGTCGTCTGCTGTGAGGGAGAGGTGTTACAGGTCTTTCCCTTTAAGTTCTCTGCCTGGACCCAGTCTTAGCTCTCTGTCCTTGATCTGATCAGATGTTTTTTTACCTTTTTTGCTAAATTCTCAGGAACATGAACAGTCAAGTTGCTTAGCAGCAGCTCTTCTTTCTGACATGTAATGTTTCAAAAATGGATGACCAAAGTGCTTCCCACGGGAAGTCATTTCAGTGGTGACTTGCTGTGTATCCAAGAAGCTTTGTATATTTTGCACAGTGCTGTCTGGTTCTGGGGGGCATGAGTAGGAAGGCAGTGGCTCCATGAGGTTCCTGCGCACATCCCAGCAAGGAGGGGTTTTAAGGTGAAGGTGGGAAATAGATCAACATGATCTAAGATCAGGATAGAGTACTTATATGGGACCTGGGCAGAATACCTCTTAGGATTTGCTAATATGCAGGTAGCTAAGTTTCTAAAGTGAATTTGTCTTGAGATGGTATTTGTGGACTTCAGTTGTCTTAATTGGGTGTGATCTGTTTACCAGACGTAGAAACTTCCTGAAAAGGTAAAAAGAGGAGAAGATAGATGGCTGTCAGTATAAGGAGTTTCAGAAGATTAAAATTCTCCGTTTTATAAAGATGAAGCCAAAGAAGGGGTATCAATGAAGGACTACAAGCACATCTCAGGAATGCTAGAATTTAGGTTTTATTCTTGAAACTTGAAAGAAATTGCCGTGGGCTTTAAGGTAAAGAAAAGAAGTTCAAATTGTTTTCAGTTCTTATCAGATTTATGTGAGCTTCATATAAGACTTAACTATATTGACTGAATCATTCATAATGAAAAGGGAAGAATGTTCAAGGTTAAAGCAGGTCATTTTGATGCCACAGTTCAGGGCCCTAAAAGAGATATTTGACTTCATCTGTTTTCTTCTCTTAATAGTGTGTACAACAGAGACTCCTACCCTTTTGTCCTGACTTGTGCCATTCTGGTCCTAGAACATCATATTGTTTTTACCTGCATGTGGCCATGTCAGTGCCCATATGTTATTTTATTCAGCAAGCAGTTGTCATGCCAACAGAGGCCATGCTAAGCACTGGGGATATAAAGATGAAAAAAGACATTACCTATCCCCAGTGAGTTTAGTGTCTATCCATATTTATGCATGGCAGCCATCAGCTCTTAATGCTCAAATGTTTTAATGATGTTTGTAGTTGAGACAAAATGCAGGGATGGCTGGAGATGGTTAGTCTGATCTCATATTCATCCTTTGTTTTTCTGACTTCTTTATGTTATGGTTTATCTTCAAAGTATCTCATATTTTAGGCTCTCACTTCATTGACATAATGTAATGCATCCTGTCAGTGTACCCCTGGAGTACTGAAGTATCTGGAGGTATGAGAAAAATTCTCATAGTTTGGGGACACAGAACACTCACAAAACATGTCATGGCAGAACCTACAGGAAGGAAAATAAGAAGACTCCCATCTTAGGACACTTGATATTTGGCTTAGCATTCCAGAAGGAAGGGACTGTTCTACCAGTGCAGCCCCAGGTCCTAAAAGAAAGCTCAGGGAATTTCTGAAGGGGTCTCAAGGCAGGGATCTCCATTTTTGAGGCAGCCTCTGAGGCATTCTGTCTGGCTCCCTCTGCTCTCTCATTTTAATTTTTTTCTGATTACAAAAGTAAAAAAGATTTCTTAATAAAAATTTTTCAAAAAAGAAGATAGTATAATTGAGAAGATGGAATTCCCCTGGATAATAATTACTATTTACATTGTGGCATATATCAAGGACATTGCTTGCATGTTTGTTCTTTCATTCATCTGCTAGTTGAGGGCATACTGTGTACTAGATGCTGGGATTAAGAGTCAGAGAAGTCCTGGCCTTATGGAGCTTACATTCTCATGAAAAAGAGACAACAAAAAGGTAGCTAGTGAAATTTTAGGGGGTAGTAAAGTGCTATGAAGAAAAATAAAGCAAAGTAATGTTAAAAAAAGACAACAGGACCAAAATGACCCTGCGTCAACAAACAGAGAATTAGTTTGGGCTCTTCCAGAAATGAAATCTTAGACCAATCAGGACTCGCCTGATAAGCACTAGTTAGGCAATCTGCCTAACAGACCGCTGCCATTCCCTAACGGAAAGTGACCTAGCAACAACCAGCCCGCATTTTGCTTAGTGAGAATTCCTTATTCTCGCTCCCTTGTGCCTGTAAAATCTCATTTTATATAGCTTCTTGGCTCCTATCTACTAGATTGGATGCTGCCTGATTCATGAATTACTGAATAAAGCCAATAAGATCTTCAGAATTTACTAAGCTGAATTTTTATTTTTTAACAGTAGGTAATGCAGTTGTGTGAAATGAGCTGTACTATGGTGATGAAACATTCTTGTGTCTGTCGGGCCTGCAGTTGTTTAACTATGTCAGTGCTCCATGACTATTTGTTTGTTTTTTTCCCCTCTGGGAACAGAGACATTTATGGATTGCTCATGTATATTAAGGCGTTAAAGCTTTCAATTCTTTTGAGAAATCACTCTCAATACTGACTGGATAAGATTTTTTATTAAATTTATTGGGGTGGCATTGGTCAGCAAAATTACACAGATTCCAGGTGTACAGTTCTTCATTGTCTATGTGTTGCATTATGTTCTCACCACCCAGAGTCAGTTCTCCTTCCATCATCATATGTTATATCCCCCTCCCTCCATCCCCATCCCCCTCTCAAATAAGATTTTGAAGATTGTTCTTAATGTTTCCACCTATAACTTAAAAATGTAATCCAACTTTTAGTTTTGAGAAATGAAGTTTGGCTTTACTCTTTTGTTCTTTCTGAGAGAATGTAATGAGATACTATAATGGGATATTTACACACACACACACACACACACACACACACAGGTGCCAAAAAATATATGCACATTTTAAGAAAGGTAAAAACTATTAAAATTGTAATACTGATAACAAAAGATGAACACAAGTTATATTTGACTTCTGCAATTACAAGACATGCTCAAAGTGGTTACCATCAGCGTCCAGTCACTTTTGATTACAGCAAACTGCTGATTGAGCAACATTGACCAAAGTGTCCACTTGTAATCGCTGCGCATGCTGTTTTAGTTTCTTCCTGAAGTTCTGCCAGCGTAGCCTGTTTTCTGCGGTACACCACATCCTTTAAAGTCCCCCATAGGTAGAAGTCAAGGATGTTAAGGAGAGCAGGGGGGAAACTCAAACAACATTCTTGAATTTCAAATACCACTTCAGAATGGCCTTAAGCTCCTCAAATGACAGTCATGCTTCCACCATTTTCTTTGACTGTCCCTGTCTATCGCCTGGCGACACTAGCATTCACATGATTAATGCCATCTTTTGAGCGAATGTCTTATTACACATTGCTACCGTAATTCAATCCAACTTCGAAAAGTAATACATAGATCACATCTTTTAAAATGTATACACATTTTTTTGGTACCCCTAGTATATGTTATAATGGAATATATGAGTATATTATAATATAAAATACATTATAAATGTGTTAAATATAAAATAATACTATGGAATATATCTATTAATATAAAGGAATGAAACCAAACACTTTTTCTGTAATACTTTTGATGGTTGCAATAATGGAGGAATTGGCAAAAACCAGATTTAGATACATTTTAGTAGTCTGCCATGATGAGGTAAACTTTTGACCTAAAGCTGATCACAGAAATAGACGTATTTTAAAAGAGGTACAGAACTTCTACTTCCAGCCAAGATGGAGTAACAGGGACTGAATTTACCCTGAAATAATCAAAACAACAACAAAAACCAGACAAAATGCATGAAACAAAAGTTTTCAAAACAATGGCCACCAGCAAGGAGAGACAGTATTCTCTGAAAGGAGACAAACAAATAAGGTGAGCCCTGGGATGTCCCCAGCTTACTTTCAGGAGAGAATGTCCCTGCTGCAACACAGAAAGTGGAAAACTGATGTGGAGCCTCGTGTACTCCCTGCACTGTAGATAAGGAGCTGAGAGTCTAGGGAGACCTATGTGCCTATGGTTTATAGGACAGAGGACCAGAGAAGAGAAGGGCAGAGAGACATCTGCAGAGGGACCACCTTGTGTTTTTAGTAGGGGACTGCTCAGCACATGGGTGTGAGGAAACTATCTGAGGCTGGGGAAAGAAATTCCTGAAAGGTTTTGATGGAACAGTTTCAGTTCCCTCTAATAAAACCATAATTCCCAGGACATTGGGTAGAACATGCAGCACCATCATGCTTCCTTCAGTAGTGGGCACTAGATTGAGCACTTCCCTGGACCCACCTAACAAGATACAAAAGAATCAAACTGTTGCCAGGTATCTTAACTACATCCTAGAATAAGATTCAATAATATTTATAGGAATATAAAAATATCCAGCACT
Organism: Lyroderma lyra; assembly: GCA_004026885.1. Taxonomy (NCBI): domain Eukaryota; kingdom Metazoa; phylum Chordata; class Mammalia; order Chiroptera; family Megadermatidae; genus Lyroderma; species Lyroderma lyra. The sequence continues at coordinate 89,221 of PVJL010003522.1, forward strand.
CAGCAAAGTAAAATGCACAGTGTTTGGCATGAAATCAAAGATTACCAGATGTATTAGTTTGCTCAGGCTGCCATAAGAAAGTACCACAGAGTGCCTGAAATAATAGAAGTTAATTGTTTCACAACTTTGGAGGTTAGAAGTCTGAGGTGAAGATGTTGGCACTGTTGGTTTCTTCTGGGGCTGCTCACCTTGGCTTATAGATGGCCATCATCTTCCGGTGTCTTTAAATGGTCTTCCCTCTGTGCCTGTCTTTGTCCAAAGTCTTATTGGATTACGACCCACACTAATGACCAATATTATTTATTTACCTCTTTAAAGACTCTGTCTCCAAATATAGCCACATTCTGAAATACTGGGGGTTAGGGCTTTAACATACTAATTTGGGGTAGAGGGACACACAATTTAGTTTGCAGCACTGGGCATGCAAAGACACAAATGTATGATCTATCATGCAGAGGATAATCAATCAATGGAAACCAATCCAGAATTGACACAGATGTCAGAGTTAGAAAAGAAGGACATCTGGTTTCCATATATTCAGAAAGTTAAATAGAGTCATGGAAGATACAAAAATTACCCAAATCAGATTTCTAAAGATGAAAACAACAATGTATGACATGAAAGATACACTGAAGAGCATTAATGGCAGATTAGAACCTGTAGAAGAAAGGATTCAACTATCTAGTATTAAACACAGAAAAAAAAATAATAAAAAAATTCAAAAGCAGGGAGTTCCCTGATGGTGCAGTGGCTTAAGGCCTCAGCGTTGGCGCTGTTGGCGCTGCGGCCTGGGTTCGATTTCCAGGCAGGGAGCTACCCACATACCAAAAAAAAGCTAAAAAAAAAAAAAAAATTCAAAAGCAGCACTGAGCTGTGGAACAACTTCAGGCAGCCTAATAGATGAGTAATTTGAGTCCCTAAAGAAGCAGGGTTGGGGTGTGAGGGGAGAGAATAGTAGAAGAAATGATGGCCAGAAACTTTCTAAGCTTGATGGAAACTATAAATTCACTATCTAAAAAGTTCAGTGTGTTACCCACACAAAAATACATGAAAACTACATCAAAGCACCTTATAATCAGATTGCTCAAAACCAGTAATAAGAGAAAAATCTTAAACAGCAGCCAGAGGAAGAAAGACCCATATAGAGGAACAAAGATGCAGGTAGTAGCAGATTTCTTGTCAGAAAAAGCAAGCAAGAAAGCAATAGAGCAACATTTTCAAAGCTCTGAAAACAAAATTCTTTCCCAGGTAAAATCATCTTTGAAACGCAGACACAATAATGAAGTTTTCAGACATGAACGCTGAGAGAATTTATTACCAGCAGACCTGCACTTTAAGAATGTTAAAGCAAGCATGTCCAGCCTGTGGCCCAGGATGGCTTTGAATGAAGCCCAACACAAAGTCTTAAAACATTCTGAAATTTTTATGTGATTTTTTTTTAAGCTCATCAGCTATTGTTAGTGTTAGTGTATATTATGTGTGGCCCAAGACAATTCTTAACAGTGTGGCCCAGGGAAGTCAAAAGGTTGGATACCACTGTGTTAAAGGATGTCATTCAGGTGAGAGAAAAATTTTGTATACCAGATGAAAATCTGAATCTACACAAAAGAATAAAGATCATTGGAAATGACTACATGAGAAAATATATAAGTATTTTTATTAATATTATAATTTCTTTAAATAAAAATTGTTTATGTACAAATAATACCAATGCTTTATAAAATTCAGATATACCATAAAAGTAAAATTCCTGACAACAAATGCATTTAGCCCAGGAAGGAATAAATGACAATTCACTATTGTAAGGTTCTTACATGATGGCTGTCCAGAAAAAATCCAGCCATTGTTAATTTAAAGAGAATGGTTTGCAGCTGGATACAGTTTCACGTGGATGTACAATAAATAAAGAGGGATACTATAAACATTAAAGCAACCACTAAAATAATGGAAAAAAGAGTTAATAGCAGCCTAACAAAAGAAAATGGAATCTTAAGAAATGCTTGCTTAATTCAAAGGAAGGCAGAAAAAAGATGAAAGGGGAACAAAGATGAAACAAGTAGAAAGCAAATAGCAAGACAGTCTAAACACCCAATTAAAAGGCAGAGATTATCAGGTTCGGTAAAAAAGCAATAGCTAACTATATATATGCCTACCAAAAGGCATTTTATTTTATTTATTTATTTTTTTGGAGGAGGATAGTTCCCTGGCTGGGAATCGAACCCAGGCCGCAGCGTTGACAGTGCCAAAACCTAGCCACTGTACCACCAGGGAACTCCCCAAAAAAAGGCATTTTAAATGTAACACAAAAAGGTTAAAAGTAAAAGAATGAAATATATATATATAAATACACACACACACACACACACACACACACACGCCATACACTAGTCAAAAGATAGCTGGGGTGGCTATATTAATATCAAACAAAATAAATTTCAGAGCAAAGATATAACCACAGATAAAGATCACATCATAATGACAGAGATAAATCAATAAAAAGGGCATAACAATCCTAAGCATTTATATACATAATTGATAGAGCTTCAGAATACATAAAGCAAAAATAGAACTGCAAAGAAAATAGACATATCCACAATTGTAGTCAGATATTTCACTACTGATAAAAACAAGAGGCAGAAAATCAATAATGATGATCAACACCATCCACAAACTTAACCTGATTGACAATTCCCCCCAACAACAGCAGATACATATTCTCACATGCATGTGGAACATTATCAGAGAGACCACATTCTAGACCAGGGATGTCCAACCTTTTGGTTTCCCTGGGCCACATTGGAAGAATTGTCTTGGACCACACATAAAATACACTAACACTGACTATAGCTGATGTGCATAATTTTCATAATATTTTAAGAAAGTTTACAAGTTTATGTCAGGCTGCATTCAAAGCTGTCCTGGGATGCATGTGGCCCATGGACTGCAGGTTGGACAAGCTTGTTGTAGGCCATAAAACAAATCTCAATAACTTAAAAGAATTTTTCATTCTCTGATCATAAGGAATTTAATTAGAAATCAATAACAAAATTTCCAAAACATTTGAGAACTGAAAAGCCCACTGTTGAATAAGCCATGGGTCAAAGAAGAAATCAAAGAGGAAATCAGAGAGTAATCCAAACTGAATGAAAATAAAGACATGTATGCCCCAACTAAAGCATCCTTGAGGAATTTACAGCACTAAATGCTCGTAGTGGAAAGGAAGAAATGTCTTCAATCAATGACTTTAGCTTCCATATTAAGAAACTAGAAAAAAAAAAACCGAGCAAATTAAACTCAAAGTAAGCCGGAAAAAAGCATATAGTAAAGATCAAATCAGAAATCAGCATAGAAATTAATGCTAATAGGCTTAATCTGTAATAGGCAACTGGAAACAACCCCAATATACCACTCTGGCTTGTAATGTTAATAGTGGGGGAAGTTGTGGGGCAGAGGTATATGATAAATTTTTGTACCTTTAGCACAGTTTTTTTGTGAAACTAAAACTGCTCTAAAAAATAGTGTTCCTTTAAACAAAGGAATGAACTATTGATACAGGCAGCAATGAATGAACTAATGAATCTCAGAATAATTATATTGAATGAAAAAAACAGACAAAAGATTCCACTTACATAAAACTCACAAATTCAAACTAATTTGTAGTGACAGATCTGTGGCTGCTTCAGACTGGGAAATGGAGACCAGAGAGTGGCAGGAGGGAGGAATTAAAACAGGCAAGAGGGAACTTATCAGGTGATGGATATGTTATACTATCTTGATGGTTTCATGAATGTTAAAACTTATCAAATTGTACACTTTAGATATGTGCAGTTCATGTCAATACCTCAATAAAGCTGTTTAAAATTATAGAGCTTTTACTTGAGCATTTTGAAAAAAAAAATTTTTCCCTAGCTTTTATTCTCTAATTTTTTTCTAAATTTCTGGCAGTTTCATTCATTCCCAGTGGAAATTTTGTGGAATGGAAAGAATGGAAGAGACTTAGAGGTCCAGGATGCATGCTCATCTCCAACTGTGGTCTCCCCTTGAGCAAGTTACTAAATAGCTCTGAGCTTAGTTTCTGAAATGGGGATGGTATCTGCTCTGCTTGCATCACAGAGTTGTACTAAGATTTAATAAGATTGTATCAGCATTATACAAGTGTAAAGTGGTATTTTTTTTTTCCTGTCTACTTTTTCTCTTACTTTAGAAGTAGTTCATGAAGAGACACCTATTTTACATGTTAATTTGTTTTCCTAGTTTTTATACTTTTTTTTTGGAGAGATACTAAGTTATTTGTATCGCTAATATACTCATGGGTTAAATCTTTGTATTTTTACTTTCCATTGCCACAGGTTTCAGAACTTTTTCTCATACTTTTTTTGCTATGTAAATCGCACTGAAGAGCAGGTAGTTTCTTATTCTGGTTGGTAAGGGGTACCTAGTTCTTTCTTAGAGATTCATGTCTCAAACAATTCTTGAGCTATAAAGAAAAATGTTTCTTGAGAGAACTAAATGAATAGGGAGCTATAATAATTTCTCCAATCAGACACCCTTAACAAATTTTTTTTATTTTGGTAAAATATACGTAACAAAACTTAACATTTTAACCTTGTTTTAAGTGTACTGTTTACTGGCATTAAACATATTCACAAGTTGTACAACCGTCACTACTACTACCCATCTCAAGAACTTTTTCAACTTTTCAACTGAAACTCTGTACTTGTTAAACACTGAGTTCCTACCCCCACCTCCAGCTCCTGATAACCACAGTTACACTTTCTATCTCTATGAATTTAACTACTCTACATACCTAATATAAGTGGAATCATATAGCATTTGTCCTTTTTATCTGTCTCATTTCACTTAGCATATTATCTTCACAATTTATCAATGATGTATAATGCGTCAGAATTTCCTTTACTTTTTAAGGCTGAATAATATTCCATCACATGTATACAAAGACTGTCTGAGAAGTATCCAGCGTGCAATATGAAAAATAGAGGCAAGGGGTTCCCTGGTAGCCTAGTGGCTAGGATTCTGTACTCACTGCCACAGCCCGGGCTCGATTCCCAGTCAGGGAACCACACACACGAAAGAAAAAGAAAAATGGAGGCATTTATGGCTGGATTTTTTTCTGAACAGCCCTCATATACCACATTTTGTTTATCTGTTCATTGAGATGGCCTCATTTTTATTAGGGAAGAAGAATTGTAAATACCACATTTCATACTTGTACTCTTGATTAAATAGAAAAGCAGTGTGTTGGTTTTCTTCAGTGTATACCTTCCTACTATTTGCATATTTACCTCTATGTCACCAAAAATTCAGGACTTGAGTTGTCCTGACCTGGACCAGGAAGAGTAAAACCTCATAGAAGATGCTAAAAAGATGTTATTACCCTGGCCCCCTTTGGGGGATGAGGCCAGAATTTTAGCTACTAGCTGTAATTAGTACTACTTCCATGAAAGAAAGGAGGAGTTAGGACCAAGAACCCCTAAGTAGGATTTGAGGGTTTCTGGAACCAGGTTTTGTTTTTTGTTTTTGTTTTTGTTTTTGTTTTTGTTTTGGTATGTGGGTAGTTCCCTGGCTGGGAAACGAACCCGGGCCACAGCGTTGACAGCGCCAGCGCCAAAACCTTAAGCCACTATACCACCAGGGAACTCCCTGGAACCAGTTTTGTCCTAACGCTGGGTCCTTCTTGGACACCGAAGTAGACAGAAAACAGAACTGCAGGTGATAAAGAGAAAGGGAGGAGAGAGGGGAAAAGTCTATTTCTGAGGAATGGAGTGGGAATGCCAAATACTGACTTGGGTTCCATGGTATTTTGAACTAAATTTTTACTGTTTAGAAGGGAGATTAAACTATAAGGACAGTGTAGAGAATCTCTCATAAAGGTAAATTTATATGTTTGAATCTTGAAACAATGTCCTTTCTGTCATTTTTGGTGTTAAAATGTCCTCTCATCAGATTACCATATTTTGCTGTTTATTATGTGCAGTTTTTTGCCCAAATTTGTGAGGGAAAAATAAGGGTGCACATTGTACATGACCGGTACTAATTCCATATCTATATAAATGTTTTTACTTTATTTATGCTTATGAGTTAAAAGTGTAACTCTAGAAATCAATAACGATATCTGTATGCAAAATAATACCCTAAAATATGATAATCATTTTTAATTGTTAAATTTATTGGGGTGACATTGGTTAGTAAAAATTACATAGGTTCTAGGTATACAATTCTACAGTATATCACCTATATGTTGCATTATGTGTTTACTACCGACAGGTAATTCTCCTTCCATCAAGATATGTTTGACTTCCCCTCCTACTTCCCCCATCCACCCCAGACCCCCTTACCCTCAGGTAACCATTTAAGTATTAACTCTGTCCATGAGAGTTTTTCTTTGTTGCTTTCAGTTTTATATTCCATATATGAGTTATGTTAAAAAATAAATGCTAAAATTTCTTTATAATACAAAAAAGTACCTACATAAAAATGAAAGATTTTTCCCTGAAAGTTTGGACCAAAAACATAGGTGCACATTATACACAGGGAAGCACACTATACATGGCAAAATACAGTAGATAGTTTTTTAAATCCTTACTTTGTAAACTAAAAACTTGACAACACTATGTCAGTCCCCATTTTGAAGAAAATTTTATTAGTCCGTGAAATACAAAAAAACTAAGAACCGGTTCTTTTGGGGGATCAGGGAGGGAGGGTAGGAGTAGTCTGGGAGGAACCACTTCTAGAGAGATGAATGGGGTTAATGATGAAGCAGCTGAGATAATTAATAGGTGTTTTATAATAGAGTTCTTAATTTTTAAAAATCAGATCTTTTTGTGCATTTGAGCCTGCTGCTGACTCCAGGTTGCGACTGGTCTTATGAGAGCTGGTCACAGTAAAATCTGAGACATGGCTGCCACTTAGATACATGAACTTGGTACAGGTCCACTGCACTTAAATGCCTGTGTTACCCAAATGGACCTCTTTGTAGGAGCTGAGGCTACCCCTCTAGGTCTCAGTTCCTCAAGAATAGGAAGTCTTAGTTTGCTGAGCTTGTAAAGCAGCAGTCTCCTATTTAGCCTGTATTTCTTACATCTTGGACACCCCCTCCCCAAGTATCTTTCAAAAATAGCGTCTGAAGTTGTGAAAAGTCTCATGTCATTCATTTTGTAGCATATGTAGCTATTTTGCCCTACATGAACATCCCCTACTGCTCACTGAATTTCCAGTTCAGGGCAATTCCCAATTGAAGTGAGACATGGTCTCAATCAGAAGGAAATGACGTGTAACTGTTTAGATGAGGGATGTCCAACGTTTTGGTTCCCCTGGGCCTCGTTGGAAGAAGAATTGTCTGGGGCCACATATAAAATACACTAACAGTAGCTGATAAGTTTTAAAAAAAAAAGGTCTATGCATAATTTTGGTAATATTTTAAGAAAGTTTACAAATTTGTGTTGGGCCCCTTTCAAAGTCGTTCTGGGCTACATGCGGCCCATGGGCCACAGGTTGGATATGCTTGTTTTAGACAGAAGCATTTTATATTAGGTTTGTAGTTCTCCTTGCCTTCTTTCCTAAGGCATTTTGTGGAGAGGGCAACATCACAAAGTGCTGGAGCTTCCTGGCAGGTTCCTGAGTGACTTGGATTAAGTGGAAGCCCCTGCTTACCTGTGCTGGACACATAGCCAGAGAAAGAAATAAGTATTCCATTGGGTTTGGTGGCAGTTTGTTACTGCAGCATGGAATAATAACCTGTTCATGCTAATATAACACCTAATCTTTGAAATATTTTTTATTATATAAAATAAATATATAAAAAACATTTTAATATACTGAAGCACATGTGATGAATTCTCTGTCCCAACCTCCCCTTCCCTGACATGAATAGTTCCTCCCCCCACAAGACTATAAGTCTTTCCACCCCCAGCCATGTCACTGCATCCATAGACATTCAGTCTTTGTTCCTAACTGCATGTCATCCATTGTGTGGGTGCACTCCCTGTTAGGGAGATAGAAAGGTAGAATACTGTGATCTATAGTGTTCATATATACAAACAGCAGTAGCTATTTGTGAGATATAATGAAAGGGAAGACAAAAAAATCAGCAACAAAAAAATAATGCTTGTTAGGATGCTTAGAAAGAAATATACGGAGTCTGTGAGAGGAAAACTTTAAAACATTCCTGAAGGGCACACAAATAGACTATTCTGAATAAATATAAGTAATTGTGTGTTCTTGAATAGGAAAGCTCAACATCATAAACTGCCTAATATCCCTAAGTTAGATCATTCATTTAACAAGATTTCAAATACGAATGCCAGCCTGCTTTTCTTGGGTTGTACACAAGCTGATTCTGAAGTTCAGTGAAAATGTGGCATATGGACTTGCCAGGAGCCCTCTGCAGAAAGAAGAGTGGTGAGAAGAGAGTGGTAGGTGCTGCAGTGCTCAGTTCAGGCAGTATGGCAGTAAGTTTGAGTAACAAGCTAATGAGATAGGACAGAAATTCTAGGAATGTCCTCAAACATATTTGGGAATTTAGTATAGGGTAAAAGGTAGAATCATAAAGTGTGGGATAGAGATTGATTACATTTTCAATACCAGATTTTGAGGCAACTGAAGTAAAATAAATCTGCACCCATAGCTTATACCAGGATCAAGGTCCTAATGATTCAGAGTTAAAACTTGAGTGAAATTCTGTATCATCTTGAGATGGAAGAGACATTTTTAACTAGGAATCAAAGTTGAAATTCTATTTCAAAGTTTTAAAATAAATTTGATTTCATAATTATGAAAAACATCTGTATGATATAACTAATGAGAAAAGAAAAAACATTTGCAATGCATAGATAATGAGCAGCTTTCTTTAATAGATAAAGAGTTTCTAGGAATTGAAAATGAAAAGATCAAAACCCAATGAAAACTGTGCAAAGGATATGTATAATTCATAGAAAAGAATACTGTAACACTTCTGTATGTGAAAAGGTACTCATTCACACTTACTCATAATTAGAGAAATCAAATCAAAAGTACACCACCATGCCATTTCTTACCTATCAGACGGGCAGACATCTATTTGCCGTGTTGAAGCATCTTCAACAACCACTTTGTCAGTGAGGCTTTCAGAGAACCATGGGTTTGAGAGAGTGATCTCTTTGATCCAACAATTTCTATTCTAGAACTATCCTATGCACACTTGCACACATAAAATTACATATGTACAAAATAATTTATGGTGGCACTGGTTGCTGGAAACAACCTGAGCATCCAGCCAGAGGAGGTAGTTTAATAAACTTATGATACATCAACTCAAAGAAGTGCTGTGGAGCTGCAAAAAGGCTATGAATTGATATGGAGAAATTGCCTGGATATATTGTTGAGAGAGAAAAATCAAGGTATAAAACAGTTTACAATATGTAGTATGCCTTTTGTATGAGAAAAGGAAGGAATGAGATCATGTACATGTATTTGCATAAGGAAATGCTGAAAGGATAAGTAAGTAGCTAATAAAAATGGTTATCTGGGCACAAGAGGAACAGGACGCATGGAAACAAATGGGCAGTGAGACTATTATTTTTTGAAGTATGTAGACATAGGACCTTTTAAAAATATATTGGTAAGCTAAAAGTAAAAACAAGCATGTAGATAAAATATAACCTTGTGTTAGTTAGGATGACACTAGTTGCTTTACCAAATCAGTACCAACAGTCACCTGCCTCACATGACCCCCAGCTGTTCCCCTTTGGTGTGGAAACATAGTCCCTACTTCCCATCACCAGCTCTACCCTCAGAAAGGCGATAATAAGCTTGGTGATCTGCTAGCCATCTCTGACACAGATACTAACTTTATAAGATATAGTCAATATGGAATAGAGCTTATAAGGACTTAACTACGCTAGTATGTCAACTCTACACCAGTGTATTAACTGACAATGGCTTGTTTAGGACTGGGGGTATGGGGTATAAGAAGGAAATAACTGGGATTTCTAATTATGTTCATATTTAGAAAAGAATCAACATATACATGCAGACCAATTATACTCCTACATGTGTATAATTTAGTAAGTATGTATTGAGGGCATGCTCCAAAATGTGACTGATCAAATGTATAATCAAAAAGATTTGGGACTGCTCTGTTGTCTGGGCAAGACATGTTGGCCTGGACTATAGAGGCAGCAGTTGAGGTGACTAAAGGTAGATGGATTTGAGATAGGTTTCGGAGACATGGTGTGGATTGGGTGTGGAGGTAGAAGCAAGAAGTGGGTGTCAGGAACAACTCCTGGGGATCTGCCTAGGGCCTGGGGCACCCAAAGTATTTGCTAAGATGGAGAACCTGGAGGCGAAGCAGATTTAGGGGAGGAAGAGTGTGGAAGACAAAGAATTTGCTTTTGGACAAAGAGTGTGGAAGACAAAGAATTTGCCTGTGAAGTTCAAATGGAGACATCAAGGAGATGGCTGGACACACAGACCTGCAGCCCAGTCTCTTTAGGTCTCCATGTTGTCAGTCTTACCAGAGGGCCCTCAGTTCTGGTAAAGAAACGAGTATATGTCAGGCTGGAGCAGGTCATGCTGTAAAACCCCTGGCTCCCTTGTGTTGTTTCTTACTCCCATGTCCTGCATGGGTTCTGCTCATTGTGGTCACTTGGGAGGCCAGGCCAGCAGGGACCTCCATCTTGTCAGCAATAGCTTCTGCTAAAGCAGCCATGTCCAACCTGTGGCCCAGGACGGCTTTGAATGCTGCCCAACACAAATTCTTAAAACATGAGATTTTTGTGACCTTATTTTTTTTTAGCTCATCAGCTGTCATTAGTGGTATTGTATTTTATGTGTGGCCCAAGACATTTCTTCCAGTGTGGCCCAGGGAAGCCAAAAGGTTGGACACGGCTGTGCTAGTGTTCACCCAGAAGTGACGTAGTGTCCCCTGCTCACTGTTTTGCTCACTGCTCTTCTGTTTCCTTAGCCAAAGTGAGTCACTTGACCACCCCAACTTTAGAGGGGGAGGAGACATGCCATCCTACCATGGGTTCATAGTCAGAGGTAACTGGTGAGTGGCACTGGCAATTGCCACATAATTCTGTGGAAGAATTGGTGGGCTTGGCCATTTGTAGCAGATGACAAGGGAGCAGACTGGGCTTGTGCAGCACAGAACCCTGGCATACAGCGTGCCCTGGAGGACTTTGGGCAGAAACCACTCAAGCAAACTTCTCCAGGAAGGTCCTTTAACTTGGCTCTAAGGTGTCATTGTCCTCAGGACCGAGGGATGCTTGGGAAGTGAGCTGTCAGCGTACCCTGAGGAAACTGGCAGCCCCATGCAGCCCTGCACCTACTTGCAGCTTAGCTTTCCTTCTGATGCTGTATGTGGTATTCTGGAGTCATTTCTAAAGCATCAAACTGCTTCTAAGCCCTAAGTGGTTGAAGAGTAATTGTAATTTAAGATACTAGAGCAAGAAATTAGAGCTCAGCTGGATACTTTAGCCAAGAAAGAGGCCAGCGTTGGCGAGGGCTGGAGAAAGCCAGGATGTGTTTGTTTCTCTTAGCCCCAGCGCAGTTCCTTTCAGTTCAGTATTGCCTACTCTATTAGAAAGACTCCATGCTAAGCATTTCATTTTCTTGCTTATTTACTCTGTACAACAGCCTTTCAGATAGATTCCATTACGGAAGAAACGGAGACTCAGGGTGTTAATTTGCCCATGGGTCTAGCCAGCTCAGATCAGCCCCTAGCTCTCATGCAAGAGCCCAGGGTTTGGAGCACTGTGCTGCACACTTCCTTCATTCCTCCATTCTAGTCTAGAGCATCAGTTCCCAATCAGTGGTATGCGTACCCCAAGGGGTATGTACTGAGCTGTTCAGGGGTACATGAAAAATAATCAGTAATGGCAAGAAAACAAAGTAAAAAAAATCCAAAACGTTAGTTATGGAACAATAAATGTTAAGTTTGAATCACCATTAATAGAGACATTTCAAAATTAGATCGCATTAGTGAATGGTAATTGGTGAGGACGTGGCTATGACCCTTCCCCCAAACCACTCTTTTACCAGTCATTGTGTACAGTTTCAGAACTATCCATTTGTGTCATTTCTAGAACTTCCCCCAACATATAAATACATCTGTAGCCAGACCAGTTTCATTATATACTGAGTAAAAGTAAGTGCATTGCCTTTAAACATGGTTCTTTTCAAGTAGTCTTTTTAATTTAATGTTTAACATAGTTTCAATTATTAATGTCAGTGATTTTTAAACGTGTCTGTATGAATCAGTGGTTAAAAACAGGAATGATTAAAAACCCAACACTTGATGTGGATTATAACCCATCACCAAGTACTTCTCAACACGTGTCTGCAGATACAAGTACACCCACACAAGGAGACAGTAAAAGGGTGCGTGCCTCAGATTCTACACAGAAAGAAAGGACATACTCTGAGGAGTCTATTAAATAGGGGTTTTCATTTGTAGGGGATGATGACTGTCCTAAGCCTGTATGTGTTGTGTGGGGGGAAATATTATCTAACAGTTGCATGAAACCCTCTCTACTCATGCAACATTTAGAAACTAAACATCCTGTGTATAAAAACAAAGAAATACATTATTTTTGATGCTTAAAAAAGCGTCCAGCTGTTACTTCATACATGATGTCAGGAAAGACAGTGAGAATGCAGCTGAGGCTTCATGCCAGGATGCTTATTGCATAGCTAAATGTGGTAAAAACCACACCACAGCTGAAGATTTCATTTCTCCCTGTATTAAGGATACCATTTTTTGTATGTTTAGGGAGGAACGTGTGCAAAATCAATACTATCTCTTTTGCAAGCAGTACACTATCTTGGCGCATTCAGGAAATGTCTGACAATATTGAAGCTGTAGTAGTAGATAGAATTAGAAAAAGTAGATCTTTTTCATCCAGGTTGATGAAAGTGTAGATATTGCTGATTTATCTATTTAGGTCATCATTGAGAGGTGCTTGATAGGAAATGAAATTGAGGAAAACCTGTTGTTTTGTTACCCATTGACAGAGCGTACTACAAGTGAAGATATTTTTAATGCAATCAGTGGTTTTTCATTAAAAAGGACATTAGAAAAAAATAGAAAAAAAAAAAAGGACATGAGTTTGTTGTACACATACTGATGGAGGCAAGCCTATTTCAGGATGTTTATGTGGCCAAATTAAAGAAGTAGCTCCCCATATACCAGGGAGTCACTACTGCATTCATAGACAAAGTCTTGCATCCAGACCTCTTCCTAGTGAACTGAAAGATGTTCTTGATGAGGCTCTAAAAGTTGTCAATTTTATTAAGTCACAACCACAAAACTCCAGATTGTTCAAAGCACTGTGTGAGGAAATGAACAGCATTCACAGCACATTCCTTTTGCACACGGAGGTAACATGGCTAACTCTGGCAAACTATTTATACAGATGTTTGAACTTAGACATAAAGTCCAGCTAATTTTTGAAGACCGTCATTTCCCTCTTGCTCCAAAGTTTCAGGAGAGTGATGAGCTTCAAAGTCTTGGATATTATCAGATATTTTTCTAGAAATAAAAACTCAACTTGGGACCTCAAAACAGCTCAATCACTGTATTCAAAGTAACTGGACAAAATTGAGTCAATGATTAAAAAACTGGACTTTTGGAAAGTGTGTGTTGAAAGAGGTAAGCTTGAAGTTTTGGGAACTGCACAACTTCTTACCTGAGAATGACTTGCACCTATCCCAAAACATGAAAGAGAATATTAATACTGTAAGTCACTTGGAAGTGTCCTTTTATAAGTACTTCCCCTCACTGTGGAAAAGAATAACTGGATTGCAGATCCCTTCAAATGAAGAAGTCTTCAAAGAAGCTAAACTATCAATCAATGAAAAAGAGCAGTTAATCGAACTTTCAGCCAATTCTTTAAATTCTGATTTTAAAAGAAAGTGTCTTATTACCTTCTGGGTAGATAGATGTCAGTAAGGAAGACTAACAGCTCAGTAAGAAGGCAGTCAAACACCTCTTGCCATTTACTAATACTGAACTAGTGGAGAGAGCTTTTTCTTCTTAGATCTTTGAAAAAGCAATACCACAACAAGCTTAATGCAAATCCGGATTCAAAACTGTATCTTGTATCTTTTGAGCCTGATTTCAAGAAACTAAATGCATCAAAACAAGCTCAATGATTTCACTAACAATGTTTCAGTAGGCTAGTGATCTACTTAACAATTATGATAGGCTTTTCAGATAATATAAATATTATTACTAATAATAAATTACAAGTTTGGGAGTTCCCTGGTGGTGTAGTGGCTTAAGGCTTCGTCGCTGGTGCTGTCAGCGCTGCGGCCTAGGTTCGATTCCTGGCCAGGGAACTATCCACATACAAAACAAACAAAAATAAATAAATAAAAAAATAAATTACAAATTTGTTAAATACTTGATTATCATGATCAATATTTAACTGTTACGAATATTGTAAAATTAAATTTGGTGTACTTTTAGTGTAGCAGTTTTTCTTTCCTAACTTAATACCTCATTTCCACTATTTTACATTAAGATAGGCACTGAACAAAAGTGTCAGTATTTAAAAACAGCCGCTTTAAAAACAAGGTATATTGGGAGTTCCCTGGTGGTGTAGTGGCTAAGGCTTCGGTGCTGTCAACGCTGTGGCCTGGGTCCGATTCCCAGCCAGGGAACTACCTACATAAAACAAACAAACAAACAAACAAGGGGTACAATTTATAGAAATGGGTTTAAAGGGGTACGCAAGTGGAAAGAGGTTGGGAAGGGTGCACTCAGGACCCTACTGCCTGATGAGACTATCCTGAATGTGGGCCTTGCTCTGAGTTTTTGGCCAGCACTTTCCTCCCTTTCCTGATAAGAGGACTCACCTACCCCAGAAACAGGAAACAAATCCCTATCAAATTGGAAATCAGAGGGGAAGCAGGCACCAGTTCTGCACCTTCCTACTCAGCAAGACCTGCTCCTTATTCTCACCAGTCTTCTGGTAGCTCCAGCCATTTTACTAGCACATCTGAGGGATTCTCATGGTGCTGTGCGGGCAGAGTTGGCCCCCAGGTTGACACATGAAGGGCTCTGGTCCTGATGCTGGAGAGGTAAGCATGTCCTCAGCAGCAGGAGCTGCACTGGCTGAAATCACACCCCCAGGTAAGCGAAGGTGGCTGGTTCCTGACAGTTTTAAACCCTGGCTGCCAAATCAGGGCATGGGGAAAGCCGCTGTCTGGAAGCAGACAGGGTTGAATTGAATAGAGAATCTCACAAGTGCTGAGTATTTATTGATATATGGCAATTTAACCCTTTCACTGCATTAATTGACTTCAAATTTTTGTCAAAAAGCCACAAAAAATAAAAGTTGTTTTTTTTGACTATTTTATACATTTAATAATAACATCTTGAGCTGCTTGGTATATAAGTGACATTATTTTTATTTTAAATTTTTGTTATATGGTAATAAATTGACCATTATATTGAATTTTAGCAAAAATACTCAGAACATACTAAGTGGCATCAATTAGATTTAAGTATAGATAAATTAGAATCTAATGGCATTGATATAAAAATCTTATTACAAAATGTTACACAACATGGCAAACAAAACACCTAGCTTGCACTATCAACAAATCTTGTAAATGGAGAAATAGAGGGAAAAGTTTTCTTGAGCTCTTGGAGTAAACTCAAATGCCGCAGTCAGCAGATGGAATTATTCATTCGGATATATCCAGATGTCACTGCAAAAGGGTTTAAGGGGAGTCTGAGGGCTTGTGTCACCTGCCTGGAAGAGGGCCCTAGAGAAGTGAAACCTTAGCAGTTTCAGATGCAGAGACGAGAAGTTACTGTTAGGACTGACCTTGGGTGTCGTTTTTCCCTTTCCCTTTTGCAGATGCTATTTGACTGAAAGTATACTTAAGGTATACTTTTTCAACTCAAAGTGCAAGAACTACATTTATGTAAACGAGATAGTTCACTGAAGGTTTTCTTAATGAAGATCATCTTTGGGGCTCCCTTGGTTCCTAGATTTGGCTTCTGTTCTCACAGGAAAGAAGACCCTCTTTATCTGCCCTCAGTGCTTCCTATTATAGCCCTGGTTTCAGAGCTTAAAAGAGAAAAAGAAGATAAGCTCTTTCAAGTATAAATGACAACTTTTATTTGATGACATGCAGTGAAAGATCTTTTTAGAAATATACCTTTTAAATTCACCCACAGAAAATGTGCTCTGTTAGCAGGGAATGGTAAAGATAAAAACAAATGACAGCTTCATCCAGTAGGAAACTTCTCTTTCAGAGACAACATTTCTCCTTCAGCATAATGAACTCAGCCTCATTCTTTTTTTTCTATAATGCCCTTAAAAGCAGGGACAGGGATCTATGTTTTAAAATCTTCCTTTGTCTTTTTTTTTTTTTTTATAATGCAATAGAGAATGAAAGTGAATCTCTGCTAGTCGTTTCTTGAGATTCTGCATTAAGTGTTTTTCAGCCTGCAGGCGGACAGGATAGAAAACAGGTTCACTTCCTAACACCAGTTGGTTCAGTATCATATCCAGAAAATCCAGCTTAGCAGGGATGTGATAGCATTTACTTGAGGGTGGTAGTCTTTGGGGAATAACTGGACTGTTATTTTTCTAGTTTCTTACTCTAAATACAAATATTTGACAACTCAAACCTTTTAGAAAAAATTTTTTCATTGTTCAGAGCAGTTTAATTATGTTTGAGTGTCACTTTAGAAGGAACAGAAGGAGAAAAAAAAGAGATGAAAGAAAAAATAGGTAAGAGAACAGACAGACTTGTGGTTGGGGCAGGTTTCTAATTCTGAACTGCCAGAGGGAACTTGAGCATGGGCATACTCAGAAGATGGAAGGGATGGGCAAAAAACAAAACAAAACACAAAAACTAAGCAGGCTAGGCATTTTTTTCTAATACTGTATAACCTTAATTTATTCTTTTCTGTAATTCAATTCTGTCTTTCTTAGAATTTTGTGGACTTAATAGTTTGTCTGCTGAATTTCTGTGGTGGTGTCATATCCCCCAGGCCACTTTGGGATCTTGTATGCCTATTTGAATAGTGTGACCCAAAAGTATCCTTGTCTTAGGCATCAGGAAAGATAGGCTGTGTTGAATTTCACATGTATAGTATGACTTGTACATAAGCCTTGGTTTTTCATATGTAACATGTTATTTGTATACAACATTTTAGCCCAGAGGCATGATGCCAAGCAGTTGATATTGGAAAGCCAGAATGCTTAAACAAACAAACAAAAAACTTTGAGCCATAACTATGTGGAAGGACTTGTTCTGGTTTCAGAGCTGAAATCAGTTGGAATCCTCCTGCTGTGGGCATTATGAGCTTATAGGTCAGTGCAACTTCTTTCTTAGCCATTCCTCCTTTGGACTCTCCTCAAACCTTCCTGCTTCCTGAAACTCATGTACCCCTATGTCTGGCATCTGTCCCCCACAGCTGTGAACTGGCTCAGCAGGTAGGAACAAACAGCCTTTTGGGCCAAATTATGGTTATTGGTTTTTGCTTACTTCCAACTGCAATTTCCTGCTTCATTAAACTTACTTGATTTATTGAGACCAGAAACTTCTATATTTTGTTTATCTGCTTATGAAAGCAGTTTAAGTCTTGAAAGAAGGACCCTAAGGTACACTGTCCTTAGAGATTAAAGCATTTATTTGGCTACTCTAGGATGACTTCCTGTCTCCAAATTCTCCATCTTCCCAGGTTTATACAGAGACCAGTGAGAAGGAGCCCAGCATCCTCATTACTTTTATTGGCCTGCTACAAATGCCAGGGGAGGAAAGAAACAGCATGAAACTGAAATGTGGGGGCTGGCGCATTTATGATCATGGGTATGAGGTGTTGACTGAGCATAAAGCACAATTGGCATTGGGTTTTTGGCTCTACCCAGATGGATGGAAAGACCCCGAAGGTGAAGTGGGTAGCAAGTCCTGAGGTATGCAGGGAGCTGCTGTCTAGGCAGGCCTATCTCTAGGCCCAGGATAAATTTGACTTTTCTATATCTCTGGCACTTTCTTATTTCCTCAACCTTCATGAGGTCACAGTTATTCTGCACCAACAGCTCTAGGTCTGATTACTAGGTACAGAAAGTAATGTTCCCAGTGCTGCTTTAAAGTAGGCCCAACAGCTGCCCAGCCTATACAGGGGATGGATGGGAGAGGCTTTGGTTGGCTGTATTTTCCCCTCTGGACTCTATTTGTACACTTTTGATGTGAAGAAAGAAGTCATCATTTGTCAAGCATGTGTTTTAACAGGGTTTAAAACACCTAGAGAGTAAGGTTACATATTCTGCTTGTAAATTTGCTTATTATTTACATTTCTACTTTGAGTTCTTTAATTTACAGATACTTGTTCAAATGTTGGGAGTTGACTTTAAAAGTATATTAAACATGGCATCTGTTTTCCAAAAAGAAAATGAGGCTTGCTTTCAGCTTTAAAATTAGGGGAAAGTATTAAAAACATGTGGTAGTTCTGATTTATTTTGATTATTGTTTTTATATTACTTAGTGATAGATTCAGTTTTTAAACCAGCTCATTTTCATCTACAAATTCTTTAAATCTGTGGTGTATATACTTGGATATCAGAGAACTGCAGGGTGATAGAGATGCTAATTTAAAATGACCAATTTTGAAGGCCATATATATATGTTAATTGAGTTTTATCACTTTATTTATTTTGACATTCAGTATTATTTTATATTAATTTCAGATTTACAGCATAGTGTTTATTAAACACTTATATAATTTAAGAAATTATCCCTTTGGCTAGTCTAGTACTCATCTGGAACTATGCATAGTTATTACCGTATTATTTATATTCTCTATGCTTTACTTTATACCCCTATAACAGTTTTGTAACTACCAATTTATACTTTTTAATCCCTTCACCTTTTTCACCCTGTCCCCAACTCCCCTCCCATCTATCACCCTGATAAATCTAGTACCCATCTGACTCCATACATAGTTATTAATACAATAGTATTGACTGTATTCCTTATGCTATATCCTGTATCCCTATGACTACTGTGTAACTACCAATTTGTACTTCTTAATCTCTCCCCTTTTTCACTTACCCCAGTCCTCCTCCTCCCATCTGGTAACCTTCAAACTGTACTCTGTATCTGTGAGTTTGTTTCTGTTTTGTTTCCTTTTTTTTATTTTGTTCTTTAGATTGATTCACTTATAAGTGAAATCACATTGCATCCATCTTTCTCTGTCTGACATACTCCACTCAGCACAATACCCTTCAAAGTACATCCATGCTGTCACAGATGGCAAGAACCCATTCCCATCCATTGTATAATGTACCACCTCCTCTTTATCCATTCATTGACAGACACCCAGGCTGCCTCCACATCTTGGCTGTTGTAAACAATGCTGCAATGAACATATGAATGCACACATCCCTTTGAAGTAGTGTTTTGGGTTTCTTTGACTAAACACCCAGAAGTGGGATTACTGAGGCCTTCTTTATCTTTTGTTGTTGCCTTCGTTTCAAAGTATTTTGTCTGGTATAGGTATTGCTACCCCAGCTTTTGTTGTTTATTTCCATTTTCATGAACTATCTTATTCCATCCCTTTATTTTCAGTCTGTGTGTGCCTTTCAATCTGAAGTGACTCTTGTAAGCAGCTTGGTTTCTTATCCATTCAGCCGTTCTCTTTTGAGTGGAGTATTTAATCTATATATATTTAAAGTAATTGTTGATAGATATGTAGCTATTGCCATCTTGTTATTCATATTTATCTTTTTTTTTTTTTGTCTTAAAGACTAAAATTACTTATAACACTAGTTTGGTGGTAATGAACTCCTTTAGCTTTTTCTTGTCTGGGAAGCTCTTTATCTGTCCTTCAGTTCTAAATGATAGAATTTGCTGGATAGAATAGTCTTGGTTGTAGGTCCTTCTTTTTCATCACTTTGAATATTTTGTGCTACTCCCTTCTGGCCTGTAAAGTTTCTGTTGAGAAATCAGCTAATAATATGTGGACCCCCCTTGTAGGTAAGTAACTGCTTTTTCTTGTTGCTTTTAAAATTCTCTCTTTGTCTTTAACCTTCGCCATTTTAATTATGATGTGTCTTAGTATGGGCCCTCTTTGAGTTCATCTTGTTTGGGGTGCTTCCTGAGCTTGTGTATCTGTTTTCTTCACCAGTTTAGGGAGTTTTTCAGTCATTATTTTTTCAAATACATTTCAATTTCTTGCTCTCTCTCTTCTGACTGTTGGTATACTTGATGTTGTCCAAGGCCTTTTAAACTATTCTCATACTTTTGGATTCTTTTCTCTTTTTGCTGTTCTGTCTGGGTGTTTTTTGCTATTTTCTCTTTTAAATCACTTATTCAAACCTCTGCTTCTTCTAATCCAGTGTTGATTCCCTCTAATGTATTCTTCATTTCAGTTTTTGTAGTCTTTATTTCTTACTGGTTCTTTTTATGATTTCTGTCTCCATTTTGATGTTTCCTATCTCTTTGTTAAAGTTCTCCCTGAGATCTTTGAGCATCTTTAACCAATGTTTGGAACTCTGCTTCTGGTACATTGCTTGTTTCCATTTTGTTTAGTTCTTTTTTTTGGAGCTTTGTTCTGTTCTTTTATTTGGGACATGTTTCTTTGTCTCCCTATTTTGGTTCCCTCTCTGTATTTGTTTTTATGTATTAGGTAGGGCTGTTGTGCCTCCAATACTTAGTAAAGTGACCTTATGTAGCAGGTGTTGTGTGAGACCCAGTCGTGCTATCTCCCTGATCACCAGAGACGAGTTCTTCAGTTGTGTCCCTTGTGTGGGTTGTGTGTGCCCTTCTTTTGTAGTTAAACCTTGGTTACTATTCATACATCAGTGGGAGGGACTGACCTTCAGGCTAATTGGTTGTGAGAACTGGTCATGACTAGAGTGGAGGAGCTGTTATGCAGGGGCTGACCCTATGGAGCAGGATTCACTTTAGCAGGGCTCTGATCCCTTCCCAGTCTGCCCTTTTTGTGTATCATCCTTGAAGGCTGCCAAGTGATGCTCTGGCTTAGTCTGAAGCTGATGTCCAGATGTGCCAGTCCTGGAGCCTCCTGGGAAGGGAACCACTCTGGGCCAGGTTCAGCTACAGCCTGTGCTCTGCCTGGGACCACCTGGTAGGAGCCACAAAGCAATCTGTAGATGGCCACCACTTGTGCTGGGCTTGGAGGTTCCTCAAGAGGTCAGTCTGCAAACCGAGCCTGGCTGCCACTAGTGCTGGGCTTAGGGCTGACCAACCAGAGGTGCAGAACATGCCAAAGCCAGATGCTCCTTGTTTGGATTTTGTGAACCTTTGAGAGATTTTAGGAAAGCTCACAGTATGAGCTAAGACAAGTTGTGTGGTAAAGTCACTGGAAGAGGCTTGAGTGTGCCTGAAAGTTAGGTGGGGCGTGATCTCAAGAAATCACTAGGGTGGGGCAGGCAAAAGGTGATAGACAGTTTCACAGAGACTTAGATATGGCATCTACCTGTATCTGCACGTAGGGAGGAGGGAGGACTCCATAAAGAAACAATGACTTCTGCCAGCTACTCAGTTCAGGAGAAAGCTGCCTTTCCAGTCTTAACCCTGAAACCAGACAACTAATTTCCTTCCCATATGTCCCTGGCACCTTTTGATCTGCTGCCCCAGCACTGGAGCTCAGATTCAGTGAGCCCATCAACAAGTAAGGCTATGTGCAGGCCCTTTAAGAGGAGCACCTGCGTTGGAACCACCCTAGTCTCACACAGCCATCATCTCCACTGGTTTTCACAGCCAGAAGTTAATATGGACTTCTCTCCCCAACACAGGAATCCTGGGCTGGGGAGCCTGGTGTGGGGCTGGAACTCCTTGTTCCTCCAGGGAGGACCTCTGCAGCCTAGATAACTCTCCTGATTTTTAATAGTCACATGTGATGTGGGACCAGCTCATTTCATGTCTCTGCCCCTCCTACCAGTCTCAGGGTGGCTCCTTCTGTGTGTCCATTGGCAAGGGCTTCAATTCAGCTAGACTTCAGGCAATTCTCAGTAATGGTTGTTCTGTAGTTTAGTTGTAATTGATGTGGTTGTGAGAGAGGGTGAGCACACTGTTTACCTACTCTGCCGTCTTGACTGGAACTCTTATTAGTTTTAATACTGAGGAATATTTTTATAGATGTATACAATGAATAAGTAACCTTTTTAAGAAAACTATATCCTGAACTTGAGAGATACAAGTAATTAGCAGTACCTGCATTTAGCCAATCAATTTAATAAATGTGGTTGTTTACTGTATTAGATACTCTGGGTAGTTTTTTATAAAAGACAGTAAGAGTCATGATATAGAGCCTAATGGCTGTATTATGTTCAAGGCCAATAAAACTAGAATTTCTGAGGAAGGGCCCAGGCATTGGTACTTTATAAACTTCCCAGAAGATTCTAATACACAGCCATGTGACTCAACCAAAGTAACTTTCATCCCAGTTTTGGAGATACAAACTGTGAAATAGAAAAGAATGTGGAACTCTTAAGTACAGTGGGAGCAGAGAAGTTGGTGGTGATTGTGATAATTTTTCTGTCTAGCACAAGACTAATTTTTTGATCAGTGATTCACTGAGTACAAACTGTAGGCATGGCATTGAATCAGATTCCACATGGACAATGACTGCAAAGAAGGTTTCTGCTGGATGGAGGTCATTGTGTTGGAGAAGAAAGATGGCCTGTGATGCCACTGTTGGGAAGAAAACCTCTTTCTATGGATATTTTACATTTTTTCCATTTCTATTTTATGTACATATTTTTGTTCAAGAGGCATATGACAGGAATATCAAAAAATAGTTTGAGGGAGTTCCCTGATGGTATAGTGGCTTAAGGCTTTGGCGCTGGCGCTGTCAGCGCTGTGGCATGGGTTTGATTCCCAGTCAGGGAGCTACCCACATACCAAAAAGCAAAAAAAAAAAAAAAAAAAAGTTTGAAGCATAAAATATACTACATTAGGGTAATATTCTGTTTGGGAAGTAAAATGGGAATACAAGTTCAAGGGGGAAAAAGAGCCACAAAATGTTTTGACCACACAAATACCTCATTTGTCTGTTTTCAAAAGGGGTGATGGTAGGTAGTAAATCATTGTGATATTTTATTCTGTTGCATATATTTAAGAATTATATATTTAAAATAATCAGTATTTACTATGTATCAAAAATTATATTCTTTTCAACTATTTAAACGCATAACAAATTTTAGAGGTCAACTTAAAATTGTGTAGAGTTACACAGTTTTAAAATTCTTATGAGGGTCAGAAAGCAAAAGAAATTGAAGAATGTGGTTCATATTTTATCCAAAAACATATTTATAGAAATAAAAAAGTTCAATCCTCAAGTTCTCGCATGCCTGCCAGTCACCTTAGGGGTGGAAGCACACCCACCTCCCTACACTTAGGTTACATACTACCCTTTTGTGGGTGGGTGGGCACAGCAGCTATGGGAGCCTCACTGTAGGAACTGATAACCTACCAGAAATAGTATAAAGATTACTTCAGAGTGTAAACATCTGCCTTTAGGTAGAGCATGTCTTCTCCCCATATCTGAGAGACTATTTCCTGTATTTCCACTAACCTGCTTGGTCCCTGGTGACATCTAAGTGTGCATCCATTAAATAAGAGTTCCTTCTTCCATTCCCCAGGAGCAACTGTTACCTTCTTGCTTTCTCTCCAGTCTTCCCCTTCTTCTGCCCTGCCCCATGTCGAAATAATTTAGGACAGTGTTTTTCAAAGTGCAGGTTAAAGCCAATTGAGTGAATTTCAAAGGGGATTTTTGACACTGTTAAACAGATACTGTTTTCAACATCTCATTGCCAGTGCTAGCAACCAGTGATTTATGTATTTAAATTGCATCTCTTATATTAAGGGTCATTAATTTCTTGAAAATAGACACTGTATAACCAAATGGATCAAAGAAGAAATAACAAGGGAAATTAGAAACTGCTTTGAGATGAATGACTATGAAGACATAATATATCAAAACTTATGGGTTGTAGTTAAAACAGTACTGAGGGAGGAATTTATAGCTGTAAATACAAATGGTTTTCTGCAACATGTAACACTATTATTTATTTTTTATTATTAGTTTCAGGTATACAAAACAACATCATAATTAGACATTTATACACATCACAAAGTGATAACCCCAACAAGTCTACTACCCATCTGACATCTTAACATAACTATTCTAATACCATTGAGTATATGTATTCTCTATGCTGTACTCTATATCTTGTGACTATACATATTTTTAAATTATAGTTGACATTCAACATTATTTTATATTATTTTCAGATGTATAGGGCATTGGGTAGGCATTTATATAGTTTATGAAGTGTTCACCCCAGTGAGGCTAGTGCCCAACTGACACCATACATAGTTTTTACAACATTATTGTCTATATTCTCCATACTATATTTCACATCCCTGTGACTATTTTGTGACTATCAATTTGTATTGCCTAATTTCTTCATCTTTCTTATCCCTCCCAACACCCCTCCCATCAAGCAATCATTGTTCTTCCTATATATGAGTCTTATTTCTGTTTTGTTTGTTCGTTTATTCCATTCTTTAGATCTCAAATATGAGTGAGATCATATGGTGTGATATTTTGTCTTTCTCAGTCTGGCTTATTTCACTTAGCATAAAAACCTCTGGGTCCATCCATGTTGTTGCAAATGGTAAGACTTCATTCTTTTTTATGGCAGAGTAATATTCCAATGTAGAAATGTGCCACAATTATTTTTTTATCATAAGATAGTTCTATTTTTAATTTTTTGAGGAAACTCCATACTGTTTTCTATAGTGGATGCATCAATTTGTAACCTTCCCAACAGTGCACAAGGGTTCCCCTTTTCTTCACATCCACTTGTTTGTTGATGTATTGATGATAGCCATTCCGACAGGAGTGAGGTGGTCAGCCACAGCCTGTGCCCTGCCTGTGGCCACCTGGCATGAACCCAGAAGCAAGCCATAGCTAGCCGCCATCTATGCTGGGCTTCAGGGTGCCTCAAGAAACCAAGCCATGAACTGAGGCCAGCTTCCACTAGTGCCAGGCTTGGGGCTGCTCAGCAAGATGTAAGGGATACGTCAAAGCCAGATGCTACTTGTTTGGGTTTTGTGAACCTTTGAGAGATTTTAGGAAAGTCCACTACATGAGCTAAGGCAGGCCATTTATATGGAAAAACCACTGGAGAAGTGACTTGGGTTTGCCTAAAAGGTGGGTGGGACGAGGTCCCTGGAATCACCAGGGCAGGGCAAACATGTTAGCTAGGTTGATGGAGATAAGATGTGGTGGCCAGGAAGGGGTATGGCTCAAAAAGGAAACAGTGGATTCTGCCATCTCCTCTGTCTGGGAGAAAGCTGCTCTTCTAGCCCTTGCTCTGTACCCAGACAACTCAGTTCCTCTTTCTATGTCCCTGGCACTCTTCAAGCTGCTGCCCCAGGGCTACAGATCAGAGTAAGTGATTTTGGCAGCAATTAAGTTGGTTTGTGGGCCCTTTAAGAGGATTATCTGGAACTTTAATAGCCCTTATTTCAGCTACAATCTCTGCTGGTTTTCACAACCAGAAGTTATGGGGACTTCTCTTCCTGGCACTGGAACACTGGGTTGAAGAGCCTGGTGTGGAGCTAGAACACTCCTCACTTCTCTGAGGCAGATCTCCACAGTCGAAATACTCCTCCCAATTTTTAAGTCACATGAAGGTGTGGGACCAACTCATTCTGTGTCTTTGCCCCTCCTACCAGTCTCTAGGTGGCTTCTTTATATCTTTAGTTGTAGTACTTCAGTTCAACCAGACCTTAGGCAATTCTCAATGATGGTTGTTCTGTAGCTTAGTTGTAATTTTGATATCATCGTGAGAGGAAACAAGCACAGTATTTACATACTCTGCCATCATGATTGGAATTCTTCCAAATTTCTTTTGAAAACAATCCAGAAAAAAGTAAATAGGCCCACCAAGATTTTACTTGATATGGTAAGTTAGAACAGTGGTTCCCAGGACTGTTCTAGGGGCTCATGTTCATTCCTCAAAATCATTTCAGAGTGCCCATAAGGTCAAAACAATTTTCATAACTACAATGTTATTTGCCTTTTTTTACTCTCATTCTTTCATGGAGCACTATGGAATTTTCCAGGTACTACATGACATGTGGTATTGTAACAAGACTGAATGCAGAAACAGATACGAGAACCTGTCTTCTATTAAGCTCTCTGCTTTAAAGACACTTGTAAAAATGTTAATGCTACTCTTCTCACTAAAAGTTTTTGTATTGGGAACTATAACCACTTTTTATAACAAATGTGATCACAGTTATTAGATTCATTAATAGATATTTAAAAAATTTTTTTTTACTTCTCATATGATGAACAGTAATATATAAACATCATATAAACAGTTCTTTGAGGTAATCAATTTTTAGTTGTAGAGTGACCCTTAATCTAAGAAGTTTAAGAATCTCTGGACTAGATTCATTTATGAAAGGGGGTCAGTAACAGAATAAGGAGGTCTTGGAGCTGGTTAGAGATTAAAAGAGGATCTTGAGACCCTGGGATGACAACCTGGCCTCAGGTACCTGGAGAAGGAGCCTCCATTGGGTGGTGCCAGAGGGGATAAGGGCAGAAATGGGAGGACATGCAGCTATGGCCACAGTTTTGTTCTCACCCCCTCCCCAGGATGTGGCTGGGCAGGTTCTGTTGATAAATGATGCTTTTCCTACAAGGAGCTAATGGGTAACCCCCGCCTGTGGTTGGCTTGCAGGTGGGTGTCACAGGCTCACAGACAGCCAGTGTCTTCTGAGATGAAGTTGCAGCTATGGTCCAATATCAGATTGGGCACTTGCTGAAGATCTGATGTCTGTTCTGTGTTCTGATCCCAGGGAAAGCATAGGAAATCATTAGGATTGTTTCTTTGGCTTTCAGGAAAAAATTTTTACCTCTATAGTAGTGTTCTAAGATCAAATCAAAAGACTACCTAAAATAATTATATTAACAGAAACAGTCGGGAGGTTATCCTTTTTACAAGCAGTACTCTTGTAGGAAAAAATATGTGTGGATCTTGGTTAGTAATTTTGATAGTGCTGTTGATAAACTATAGAAAAATTGTCCCTACTGCCTTTGATCTGTTCATTGCTTTTCTCTTGCAGGCGAAAGGGCCTGTGGTTCCGACTGAGGAAGATACTTTTCTGTGTGTTGGGGTTATACATTGCCATTCCGGTTCTTGTCAAACTATGTCCTGGGATACAGGCCAAACTGATCTTCTTGAATTTTGGTAAGTCCATGTGTTTATTTTTTCTTTAATTTTGGTAAGAGTTTATTTTCATGATGGTTTATATATTTACATATCTACCACCCAGATCAAAAGATAGAACATTTCTGTTACCCAGTAAGGTCTCTTGTGCCCCTTCCCAGTTAAAGACTTTAAGGAGTGTTGTTCTTCAGGGCTGGCATTTGTGTACACTGATAACTAGTGCATAGTGGGGTCTTTTCTTTAGCTGAGGTAGGTAAAATGTTGACAACATGGAGAGCCTTCTGAAGCTGTCATGTAGGAGATGCTTTGTCACTTGTGCAGTCTAGGTTAACTGTCCTTGGAAAAGATGACCACTTTTAAAAAATAATAATTATGTTTTTTTTTAAATCAGATTTTTCTTTTTTTTTTTTCCACTTAAAGCCTAACATACTTTGGTTTCTGTGAAATTATATGCTGGCTTCATAGGTGTTGTAGTCTTCTTGAGTTATCTTGGCCCGCATGTGTTCTAAAGGTGGTTTTTTTGTGCTGTATTTTTTTTACAAGTGGGAGGGTAAAGACGCAGAAGTATCAAGCATATGAAATAAAATGTATAAGGTTCCTGGAAATAATCCTTTTAAGGAGCACCATTTTACTCCAACAAAATAAAGCTTAAAGGGCAGAAACTGTGTGAGCGTTAGAGGTTTGAGGATAGAACATGGTGCTCCATAGATAACAGCCTTCAATTTGGGTATGGACAACATTGTTATTAGATGGGTGGTCTCTGTGCATGCTCTTTGGCTGTGCTGGTTTGCAGAGAGTGGATTTGAACCTTTTGTGTTTGGGAGCTAGAGGCTTGGGAAGCTGGCACTGATACTGTGCAGCCAGTAGGAGGGCTGGTATAAAGGAGAGAAGGAAGAGCCTGAGGACCAGCGTAAGACAGACAGGAGGTGTTGGCGTGGTCCATGTGTGGTTCAAGGCCTGGTCCACGCAAACCAAGGAGTGGGAGGTACTGGGGGTAGGCTCCAGAACTCCATCTATAGTAACACAAATGCTTCCAGCTCCGCAGGTATCTGGGCATACAAGTTTGGGGTGTTAAGTCTATAATAGACTTACTGACAGAAATGTGGAAGTCACTGACTAAAAGGGAATTTCTCTTATAAACAGGAAAAGAAATAGAAATATTTAATATTAATACTTCAAAAATCTAAAATAATAACTGAAATACACGTAGTATACTATGAGGCATTTGATTTTTCTAACAGAAACATAGCTGAACTTGTAGGAATTTATCATCTCTTAAGTTTTTGCCACTTGTGAGAAGCACAAATTTAAAAGAAGGTAACACATACTAAAATCAAAGGAGATTTTGGGTATTTTTTCTGACGTTAATGTCCCCACAGTCGTCAGTCCAGCACAGAAGAATTTGAGTTTACATATAAACACGAAGCTACAGGACTGCAGATTACTGATGGCAGACCTTAGAATTGGCCCCACATGGCTTTTCCAAGTTTGCAGGCTTCCAGGTACCTTGGGCTGCTGCCTTTGTGGCAACAGATCTACGTGGCATGCTGCTTTCTGGGGCCTGCCACACATTGGAATCCTAGCAAATACTTAATTGAATTAACTTCCTTCTGATCAGTTATTATATTGGGGCTACTTTAGACACAGCCTACAGGTTTTGCTCTGTTGGTTTCCTATGAGATGGCAGGATGTCCTGCAGAAGAACTTTGGGTTTTCCTGTTACAGTCCCAGTGGCACAGAAGGGGAAGGCTATGGCTTGGACAATGGGAGATGCATGTCCCTAACTATCTTCTTCCACATGTCTGCTGTATAGGAGAGGAACCATCTACAATGATGTTTTCGGAGGAGACTTTTAGTTAGTTATCTGTGTCCCCTTCCCCTGCAGAGGAGGTGGGGGTCTCCAGCACTGCCCTGCAGTGATTTGGCAGTTTCACTTCATGTTGCTGGGGTAGCACCTCCATTCTCATCTCCTCAAGATATGAATTGTGGGCCTGTGGATTTTCATTTGGACATGAAAGAAAGCATAACAATTTGTTGGGCCTCACATGGCAGGTCAGAGGGCCCTGGGCCTACCTGTTACTGGCCAGCAGGAATGACCTATATTCTCACCCAGGCAGATCCTGTGACCCTTTTCAGGCCAGCCTGGTCACCTGTTCCCTTTAACCCTATTCCTTTGCTTTATGGCATCTCTCCTCACTTAGTAGTGGCCAGGTGTTTCCTCCGGCCACTGCTATATGGGGCTCTCTGACACTCAGGCCTGACTAGGGCTTTCCATGAGCTGGAGGGGAGGCGTATGGTGGCATCTGCAGGATTTGGCACATTCAGGGCTTTCTTTTTCACAGTTGCTCCTAAGCCAGAAATAAAAGTGAACTGGAAGACAAGCTTTGTGAATGTGGTTGTCCTGGAGTAGAATCTGGCTCCTCAGTTCCTAGCTTTCTGGGGTGTGGACACTTTGGGGATAAGCTGCTCATCTTCATGGACACCTCTCATGGATAGGAGTTCTCTGAGCTCTGGGCAGTGTGTGTAGTTTGGTTGCCTTCACTCCAGACACAGAACCAGCCACAGCCTGAAAGCTGAGCTAGCAGAAACCAGTATGCTCAGCCCTTGATGACACCCACTTTCTGTTTGGCTGGGGGCTGGTAAATCCAAACTGAGGAGCAGAATTGATTGAGTCTGGGTGTGGGGCTGATAGTGGGCACCAAATCTGGCTATTCAGAGCTCTATTGAGGAAGCCATTTCACCTGACAGTTGCCAGAAAGGAACTGGCATATCCAGCTGCAACCTTCAGCTTCCACAGCGTGGAATACAGTCACAGAGTGGGGTCTGCAAGAGTAGACGCCTGCACCTGGAATAGCACGGGAAACAGAATCTGAACTCCATAGCACAGTCGCGTTTGTTCCTGCGGCGTCATAACAAATACCACAAACTGGTGGACTTAAAGCAATAGAAATTTACTTCCTCTCAGTTCTGGAGCCTGGAAGTCTGAAAACAACATCTTGGCAGTGCTATGCTCCGAGACTCTGAGTGGAATCCTTTCTTGCCTCTTGTCAACTTTTGCTGGTGGCCAGCAATACCTGGTATTTGTTGGCTTGTAGCTGCCCCACTCCAGGGACTGCCTCTATCATCACATAGAGGCCATCTCCTTGTGTCTTTACATTGTCTTTTTCTGTCCTTATCTGTCTCTGTGTCCCAATTTTTCCTTTTGATAAGGACACCAGTTACATTCTATGGGGTCCACCTAACAACCTCACTTAAATTTGGTAACCTCTGTAAAGACCCTATTTCCAAATAAGGTCACATTCTGAGGATTTCACTGTCTCCTTTGGGGAGTAGAGGGACTCAACACATGAAAAAGCACTTGGGGTCAGTGAGGATTAGAGCCAGTTTACCTTTCTCACTTTTCATCCAGTTAGTCAGGAGTGTGGGCCATGGAGTCAGGCTCCCTAGGTACAAATCCCAGGTCTGTCACATGTGAGCTAGTGACTTAACAAAAACTATGAAACTGCAGTAGTACCAGCCTGTCTCAGGGAAGGTGTACAGCTTAAAGGAGACTATGGGGAGGGCACAAACCACATGGTGGGAACACCAGGAAATATAATGACACCTCCTTTGATTGCCATTTTCTTTTGAGAGAAAATAATAAAGTTTCAAAAATGTAGCTGGTTTCTTGGGGAAGATAGGGATTTAAAAGCTGCAGGTATGAACAGCAGCTCTGGTGGGAGGATTTGTCTCCCTACGTGGTCTGAAATGTTTGCTTGGGGAATTTCTGAGGAAGGAGCATGTGTGTATACCCATGTCCTCAGGGGTTGAATACTTTATTTCTTTAGCAAATGTGTTCTGAGCCATGGTGACATTTCAGGAAGTGAGAGCTAGATGTACAGGTGTGTGTGTGGGGGGGGAGGGGGACATTCAGACAGAGGGGACAGCGAGTGCAAAGGCCCTCGAGCAGGAAGTTGATGAGTATGGCTTAGGAAGGGGAAGGGTGGATGTGTGAGATTATTTAATGAAACTCCTCTCTTTGTCAAGAAAATTATAAAGACATGTGCGGCTTCCTTATAGAAGGTAGGATCAGCTAGCAGGACCATGCAGCTCTTTGTCACTGCCCCCTTGGGAGGTGCCATTTTATAAAGTGAGTAAATTCCACCTCAAGGTTTGGGAGTCTTTTTTTTTAAGTTTTTCAGTTTTCAACTGAATATATCTTCAAATATTACATTCACTACAAGCAATAAAAGTACAATGATATATAAGGGAAAATTTAAGCATCACCCCCGCAACACACACACACACACACACACACACACACACACACTTTGTTAACAGCCTGACATGTGTCTTTCTGTATTTCCTTCAAACCACATGTGGATGTATTTGATGTGATGATATTTGTGTGTTTTTACAATAACAGCATGGGATTATGCAGCAGACACTGTGAACTCACTGCATCCTCCCTGCTCTTCTCACCTATCTGTGATCCTCCAGTCAGTCTCTGTCTCATGGCCTCAGGATTTCACACAGTGTGGGTACACCACAGAACTCTGCCCTATTGGCAGATCACATTTAGGGCCCCTGCTGTATTGCTCTATTTGACTATACTCAACTCTGGATGGGTCCTATGGATTCATCCACTTCCCTGCACCCTCCCTCACTGCCATCCTTTCTGCTTTAAGTGACAGCACTGGAATCTTCAGAATCCCATTTAACTGGCTCACATCCACATTCAGTTGGTTGTCGAGTCCTATGGCCCCAGCTCCAGAACACCAATCCGTCTGTCACCTTTCCCACCATCCCTCTCACCAGCACCTGGCTCCAGCCTTCAGCCACAGTTTACCTGAGCTGCTTCTAGAGGCCTCACTGGCCTCCTTGTCTCCCGCCTCCCTTTTGGCCAGGCTGACCACCAGGCCTTCCGGGGATCTTTTGTTTCCTCATTTGTATCTTCTCACACCTTAAACAGCCTTAAGTGGGTCCATCTCTACTCAGACCTCGCACTTGCTGGAGGATGTGTAGATGCACTCCCAATGTCCCAGAGCAGGCTCGTCGACAGCCCCACCTGAGTCTAGAGGCCTGGTGTGCCTGGCAGTATTGTGTTGGAAAAGACTTGGCATTTTTTAAGAGCTTGTTTCTGTTTTGTGCATGTATGTGTGTATCCATCCATCCACCCCAACTAATACTGGCTTCCATCTTTTTGTATCCCCCACAGTGAGGGTACCCTATTTCATTGACTTGAAAAAACCACAGGATCAAGGGTTGAATCACACCTGTAATTATTACCTCCAGCCAGAGGAAGACGTGACCATTGGAGTCTGGTGAGTGTCCAGCCAAGTGGCTTACAGGGCTGAAGCGCCCTCTCTTTGCACTCTCCAGGAGGTAGGAGGGGCCCTGCGCACCATGGCTGGTGTTGTCCTTGACAGCAATCTCTCAAACTGTTTTCTGTCCATTTTTATCTTTACCCACTTTATTTCCAAGCAAAGAGCACTGCTAAATTCGATCCTAATGGAGCACAATGAGATGGCACCAAACAATTCTGAGGTCTTCAATCAACTTGGTGAACCAGATTGCTTTTGTAGAGAGCCTTATTTCTAGGGAGAAAGAAAAAGGTAGAAGCAAAGAGATAAAGCACAGAATTGTGAACACTTCTTTGTTTGTAGAATATGTTTTAATGGGTTTTTTTCCTATGGACAAGTGGGTGTTTTCAAACAACTAAATCAAAATTGACCAGTCTTTCTGTGGTGCTTCCTAGCTGGGTTTCTTTTTCATTAGCCGTAAAGTCTCTCTCTGCTGTCTCAGAAAACCCCTGTGTATGTGAGAAGCTTCTAAATGAAATGCTATGAATAGCTTCCCAGTGTGGGTTGTGAGGTAGTTCAGGCATTTCTAATGGTCCTGGGTAAAGAATGAGAAAGGAGATTTTTGTTCTTAGGGTGTTGATGCTGGGACTCTTGAGTCATCTGTTGTTTCCAGTTTGATTTAATCTAGCATTTATTGACCACTGTGCTCATGTGGGACATGGCTTTTCCATCTTCAGTCAGAAGTTTGATATGGTTTGCTTAGAGCTGTTTGGTGGGAATTGGTGGGTCCTGGTGCTGGTTAATGAGGGTCTCTGCTTTGAAGACATGGGAGTTTATCAGGACTTCTTCCTCGTATTGCAGAGGGGTGTTGGTGCTGATACTTAGGCTGAAAGCTCTCACAGCTGTACCCAAGAAAGTTGTACATTATTTAATGATAACTGGCAAATATCAAGGTAGTGACAGCCATGCTGTGTGCTGGTGGGCACCTGATGCCTTCTCATGTCTGTGTCCTGTGCTATTGTGAGGATGGTATGGGCCCGTGGACAGCAATAGGCCCCATTCACCAACTGCCCCCACCTAGCACCTCATCAGATCCTCCTACCAGCAAAGGCTTAAAGGAAAGCTGCAGGTATACTTGGTCATCAGCTCGTTTTCAGCTGGTTTCAGATGGGCATAGTTGTCCATCTCCCCCAGGAATAGGTCCGTACCTCTCTGGTTGGGAGCTTCCTGGGCCTTTGTCGAGAGCCCCAAGTTTGGGGTAGGCTGGCTCCTGGAAGTGCATCAGCCCCTGGCACCTTTTAAAATATTCCTTTAGGTCCCATGGGTTTATAATTGTAAGAGAGTAAAAATTACAGTGGTCAGAACCACCCCAAATGTCATCCTCTGGAATGAGTCAAAGAGATACATTAGAAATATGAGGGGGGACCCAAGAAAACCAGAATTTATTTCTAAAAAATTGTGTACTTATTCTTACATGTTTCAACTTCAGTCACCATTTTGATGAAATACACATATCAAGACATATTTTCCACTGCTCAAAAGACTCTTGTTCTTTGTTTTTTGTTTTTTATTGTTAAAATTATTGGGGTGACATTGGTTAGTAAAAATTACATAGGTTCCAGGTGTATAATTCTACAATACATCATCTATGTATTGTGTTTTATGTTCATCACCCAGAGTCACTTCTCTTTCCATCACTGTATATTTCAGACCTTCTCCCCTACTTCCCTCCCCCCATACCCTCACATAACCACTAGCTACTAAACTATTGGCTGTGTCCATGAGTTCTTGTTTCTTTGTTGTTTTCAGCTTTGTGTTCCACATAATGAGTGAAATCATATGGTTCTTGGTTTTTTCTGTCTGGCTTATTTCTCTTTGCATTATGTTCTCAAGGTCCATCCATGTTGTCATAAATGGCCCTATTTCATCATTTCTTATGGCTGAGTAATATTCCATTGTGTATATGTACCACAGCTTTTTTATCTATCAAAGGACACTTTAGCTGTTTCCATGACTTGGCCACCATGAATAGTTCTGCAATGAACATTGGAGTACTTATATCTTCAAATTTTTTGGGTCAATACCCAGAAGTGGGATTGCTGGGTCCTATGGTAACTCTATTCTTAGTTTTTTATTTTTATTTTTAGTTTTTTATTGTTAAATTTATTGGGGTGACATTGGTTAGTAAAAATTACATGGGTTCCAGGTATACAATTCTACAATACATCACCTGTGTGTTGTGTTACGTGTGTTCATCACACAGAGACCCTGTTCTTTCTCTCCCACCCCTCTTCCCCTATACCCTCAGATAACCACTAACCACTAAACTATTGATTGTTTCTTTCTTTGTTGCTAAAAATATGGGCCGTTTCACAAATTTGGTTGTCATCCTTGCTCAGGAGCCGTGCTAATCTTCTGTTATTCTAACTGTAGTATATGCTAAGCAAGCACTATTCTTAGTTTTCTAAGGAACCTCCATACTGTCCTCCATAGTGGTGGTATCAGTTTGCACTCCCACCAGCAGTGTACTAGAGTTCCTTTTTCTCCACATCCTCTCCAGCACTTGTTATTCCTTGTCTTGTTGATAAAAGCCATTCTCACAAGTGTGAGGTGGTATCTCATTGTGGTTTTGATTTGCATTTCCCTAATAGCTAGTAAAGTTGAGCATTTTTTTTATATTATCTGTTGGCCATTCATATGTCTTCCTGGGAGAAGTGTCTGTTTAGGTCTTCTGCCCATTTTCAATTGGATTGTTGGTTTTTTTGTTGTTGAGTTGTACAGGTTCTTTATATATTTTAGATACTAACCCTTATCAGAGGTATTGTTTGCAAATATTTTCTCCCATTTGTTTGATTGTCTCTTTGCCTTGTTGATGGCTTCTTTTACTGTGCAGAAGCTTTTTAGTTTGATATAGTCCCATTCATTTATCTTTGCTTTTACTTCCCTTGCCTTTGAGGCCAGGTTCATAAATTCGTCCCTAAACCCTAGGTCTATAAGTTTAGTACCGATGTTTTCTTGTATACAGTTTATTGTTTCGGGTCTTATGTGGAGGTCTTATTTACTTCATTTTAAGTTGACTTTGGTATACAGTGACAGTTGGCAGTTCAAATTCATTCTTTTGCATGTAGTTCCCCAGCACCATTACTGAAGAAGTTTTCTTTTCCCCATTGTATAGTTTTATTCCTTTGTCAAAAATTATCCGTCTGTATATTTGTGGGTTTATTTTTGGGTTTTTGACTCTGTTCCATTGGTCTGTGTGTCTGTTTTTCTGCCAATACCAAGCTGTCTTGATCATTGAAATTGGGGCGTGTGATACCTCTAGCCTTATTCTTTTCAAAACAGTTTTTGAACTCATCGATTTTGATGCCTTTTAGTGCTTCTGCAGTTTTTTGTTTTACCTCTTCTACATTGGCAAAAGGTTTCTCTTTGAGGACATTTTTCATTTGGCGAAACAAAAAACAGTCGCTCAGGTGAGATTGGGTGAATTGGGAGGGTGGGGCATGGGGATGGAGTCATGCTGTTTTTGATCAAAAACTGCTGAACACTCAGCGCAGTGTGGGCAGGTGTGTTGTCATGCCACAAGTTATTCATGTAAATCACCCATCATGAAATGGGCAAAAGCGTTGAAGGAGTCTTCAAAAAAATCACTGAAGTCAAACGCAGCCTCTCATAACAACACCAGCTGGTAAACTGATACAGATGGGTTCCCAGAACACTCACCTAGCAGGGGAAGCCTGTACTACAAGGGGCCCGCCCTCCAGAAGAGAATTCTGGGGATTTTTTTTGTCCCTCCTCATAAGGTACTAAAACTTAAGAGCTAGAAAATGTGGTCATTTACCACAGTATTTTAAAATGATTCTTGCTAATTCATTTAAATAAATTTTACAGAAAAATCTTAATTTAGACACTCCCCAGTGATTAACAGTATTTCATGTGGCCTGAGTTAAGATTAATCAGAGCATCTCTTTGAAGGAAATTTTGGCCACATAGCCTGAGTTTCCGAGTGCCTGACTGAGTGTGGAATTTGCTGGGTGACTAGCCTGCGATGCTTCTTCCTGAAAATGTGCGTCTGCTCCAGGATAGCTTGCAGGCAGGCCCTGGAGTGTGCCCACAGTAGAAATGGAGCTTTGAGGATAGCTAGGCTTCTTCTAGTGCAGCTCACAAAGATCTGTGTTGCTGAATTAGCACATGAGACATCATGACGCTATCTTAAGCAAGCACACTGTGAATGAAATTGTGTACAGCTTAAGAATATGGATATGGATGAGGGGAAATGCTGTTGCTCAGCTAGTATTTATTAAGTATACATTATGTGCTAGTCCCAGATGAAGACCTGGTGACTGACCAGGTGGGATGTTTCCTCACGGACCTTCCAGTTCCTATGGGAGAAGCAGCCATCTCCATGCCTGTGGTTACTCCTCCTAGTGTGAGTCTCTGTGGCCCAGCAGAAGCCCCTTTGCAAGCCAGGAAATCTCCTACATAAGCTGTCAGAAGCCATCCGTACAGCTTGGAGTCCGTAGTTAGTTATACTGGTAACAGGACAGTTTGCCTCTCCTACCCACCTGTTCTCCTTTCCTCTGCTTAGCTGAGACTTGAACTTCACAGTCGTTCCTTTGACAGTCATCATCATCTGATTGTGCCATTGTCCTCTGCTTCTGTTTCCAGGCACACTGTCCCAGCTGTCTGGTGGAAGACTGCCCAAGGGAAGGACCAGATGTGGTATGAGGACGCATTGGCTTCCAGTCACCCTGTCATCCTGTACTTGCATGGTAATGCAGGCACCAGGTGAGGAAGAAGAGCTCACAGCTGTGTCCTGTCTGCAAGTGCTGAGTCCTTTGTGGGCAGGACTGACCCACTGCAATGAGGGAGCAGGCCGGTGGGGGAACAAGGGAAAAGGGGGTTTAGGTGAAACTTTCACGAAGCAGTGTTCCCATAGGCTCAGAGCAAGGCAGGCCTATGTGCAAAGTGGGCCCAGGCCCTGTTTCCTTGGGAACCATCACATGGGAAGCTCTGTCCAGAAACCTCTCATCTGAAGCTCGCACTGGATGGAACAGAGGAGGGGCGTGTCCCTCTTTCCGACTTAACTTAAAGGGCAAAGTGTCTGAGGGCCCCTGATTTAGGGAACAAGGTTTGTCAGTGGGTAAGGAAGCAGAGGTCCCTCAGAGGAGAGGTCATTGTGACCCTTCGGGGCTACAGCGTGCCCTGAGGAAAGTTGTCTCTTGTTCAGTAGCAACATCTGTCAGCCCAGCCTGAGGATCGCGGGCAGGTTGGCACTTTCTCACTGGTAGGTGTGCCTTGCTGGAGGAGGAGAAACACTTCCTAGAAAGGGCAGTAAGTGCTAAGAAGAGGCAGAGAGTGGGGTCGGCTAAAGGCAGAGGGAGACCAGCCAAGAGACCCCACCTGAGCGTGCGTGAACAGGTTCATCCTCTGAGGTGGCTTTACCATGCTGTCAGGTCAGAGTGAATTGCTATAACCCAGTTGTGCCAGTGCATCCTGCTGGGCCAGTGATGAAGCACAACTGGCTATGGCAGGTAAAGCCCTTGCCCAGCTTTATCCTAGGTCCTGTTCAGGAGTGGCTTTGATGGCATGTCTGTCAGACTAGCTGGTATTGAAGCTACCATCCTTGGTTTACAGATGTCTCCTTTCACCCATGTGAGACCTCCTGGAGGGCCACTGTTGCTGCATCTGCCTTAGGTCATGTGAGAGAGAGCCAGCAAGGAGCTGCCAGGACACAGGGGCACTGCCTGCCTAGCACCTTGGCCTCGGTGATGGCATGGTGAGGGATGTCATTTTATAGGCAGAACCAGCAAGGAGGACATTGCACAGGCCTTTCTGGTGGGGAAAGCAGGCCATAGTGGGCGTCTAGGCAGAGGCCTGCATACAGGACACTCAGAAGACCCGGAAATATGCCCTACAAGGATGGTTTCTGAGCCCAGTGAATACAGTGGCTAGCTCATGAGTTATGCCTGCACTTGGCTGTCTGCTCTCTTCTTCGGGACAAGTTACAGAGGGTTTCTCTTCTGCTTTTCAAAGAACAAGTGGCTACAAATAGCTCATGTTGCATCTTTCTATAAATGAGAGAATTTTGTAGTTCATTGTGAGTAAGGTTCAGATAAGCAATGCCAGTCCCGTGGTAAAAAAGACAAAAATCTCCCTATAACTTCCAACTTAAAGGGATATTGTGACTTTGAAAGGTTTGCTTCTCTTTCCCACTGCCCTGAAGGCTGCCTGTGTTGCAGATCTCACCCACCCTGCTGAAATCCAGGCTCCCCCCCAACACACACACAGTCTGGGTTGCTGCTGCCCTTGTATTTTGTGCTCTAAATTCTTTTTTCTCAAGGTAGTGAATTTGGAAAATTTCAGAACCACCATGAACTTTTCCAAAGATAACTGAAAACATAGTGCAGTATTTCCTTTCAGTTTGAAACTCATTTCTTTGTGGTTTTGTTTCTTATTATATCGGTTTCCTCCTGCATCTCGTCTTTGTCTCTCGCAAGGACCCTCCCTGTGCCACCCCCCCGCCTCCAATACATATCTGAGATGGCCAAAATGCTCAAACTGCTCATTAATAAAAAGTAAAACAGCTGAGAAGTCTTGGGGAGTGAGCTTACCTGCCAACACACTTTTTTGTTCCAAGTGGCCCATTCCCACTTTGGTGTCTGTCCATGGTAACAGCCAACCAACAACTGGACAGAAAGTGAGAAGGTGTACATGGTCCTCAGACAAAGAAGTACAGACACATGAAGCAGTTCAGATGTGTGAAAACCTGTTCAGTCTCAGCAATAAAAAGTGCTCACGAAAATACTAGTTCATGGTGAGGGGCTGGGTGATGGCTGTTCTTACACACTCTAACAGACTCGGCAGTGATTGTCAAGATTAAAATTGCATGTCTAGCAGTTCTGCATGTAGAAACATGTCCCACACATAGGGCACATGTATGTGAAAGGACATCACAGGCTGCCCAAAACAGCAAAGCTTTAGTCAGCAGCAGGTAGGAAGGAGCCAAATAACCACGAGATGAGCAAAGTGACCACCACCAAAAAGAGTATACTGAGAGCGGGCTGTGATTTATTGAGTGAAAAGTAAAAGGCAGAAGGTACATGTAGCAAGTCCCTGTGGGTGTGTGCCTTTGCTTCTGTCTATAGGTGGTCCCTGGAAACTAGGATGTTGAAGGAAGGGGTTGGATGTTGGGGCAGGAGTGGGTGGGGCTTGCTAGTCAAAAATAAAAGTAAGGTAATAATTA
Organism: Lyroderma lyra; assembly: GCA_004026885.1. Classification (NCBI taxonomy): domain Eukaryota; kingdom Metazoa; phylum Chordata; class Mammalia; order Chiroptera; family Megadermatidae; genus Lyroderma; species Lyroderma lyra. The sequence continues at coordinate 128,979 of PVJL010003522.1, forward strand.
ACAAATATCTCCCAAGTGCTAGGACTGTCCCTTGCTTGGCCCAGTACTGCCAGAGGCAAGCTCAGAGCCACTTAGGGAGGCCCAAGGAGAAGATCACCTGTCCACCATCAACCCCCCTGTATGGATTTGGAGACCAAGTCACTAAGGGCCCACGTGCTCAGTTTTTGACCCTGGGCTTGCCTGCCTCTTCAAGAAGATATATTAACACCCATTCTTGTTTCCTTCTCTCTGACACTCTAGAGGAGGTGACCACCGAGTGGAGCTTTACAAGGTGGGTGAGGATGGCACATGGTGTACGACAGAGCAATATCCATATGGTTTGTGGTGGACCTCGCATTGTCTCCACCGTGTACGACAGAGGGGGCAGTATCCACATGGTCTGTGATGGAGAGAGCATTGCCTAACTGTTGTTTCCTGTGTGCTCTTTCCAGCTGGCATAAGCAGAAGGGAGTCCCCTGATAATTCTGATTTTTAATCATGGTGGTCTTTCTGACACTGCCTGTGTAGATGATTCCTCCATGGAGAACTTCTGCAATACTGCCTGCAGGGATAGTTTCCAAAATCAGGAATAATGAATCTTGTGGATCTTATGCCAGATACTGGCTAATTACATACAAGGCATTTGGAATTCTTTGTAAATGTATTACTCTATATAAAAGAAATGGAAAAGACACAGGGATCAGGGATGTACACTTTACTCCCAAAGGCTTGGGAATTGGGCCAACACAGAAGTTTCTTACCTCCACAGGAGATGCTGGTCACATTTAAATCAGATTCCAGGCCCAGTGAGTGGCAGCCCAATGGGTCTCCCCAGGTGAATGGGCTGTGGGCAGGTACACAGACCTTCCCTCCTCTTTGGTCTTCATCTTCACTGGGTGTTTGGGTCTAGGAACCTGAAATGTGCAGTTGCTGCCAGTATCTGGGACCACCATGCCTGTCTCCCTCATCCTCCTCTCAGATAAGCCTCTGCCTTTGCCGCAGGGCAGAAAGGGACACAGGCAGTTGTGTGGGAACATCTGTACCGTATGAGCACTGCTTTGTCCTTAATACACCTGGGGCAATGCTCTGGGCTGTGGATCATTTCTTTGCTCCACAGTCAGGGCAGGGAAAGGAAAGTCAGGGAAGGGAAAACTTGAAAAGCTGTAGGTCCCCTTTTGAGGTCTCTGTTCATAGAATGGTTCACACTGGCAGCAGGTGTGTCCCTGCAGGGACTGGGAGCTGGAAGGTGGGGCTGCATGCTACCCTAGGGTGGCCTAAGGAGAAAGGAGAACATATTGAGCAGCGACTTCGGGTAACATGGTGGCTGGAAGCTTCCACATGGCTCTGGGTATAACCCAGGGTATGGGTGGGAGGAGGGAGGCTGTAAGTAGGGATCTAATGAAAGAGATCACTTAGTCTAGAGGGATTTTTTTTTTTTTTAAATAACAAATTCAATGAAAGCTTGAAATCTGGGATAAGTTGCAGCAAGGGTGCCCAGATGTGGTCCTATACTGTAGAATCCGTCTTCCTGGATGGCTGGGTGGTCAAAGCCCCTGTTTTCTGCCCCCTAGGAACCTGACTGTGAGCCCCTGAATGCAGAGGTGAGGCTCTGAGCCCAGGGAGAGGCATCCTACCCACATTGCTAAGGTCGAGGGTGATAGCATATCATCAGGTCGCAGCAGTTGGCATTGGGTTTTATCAGATCCCACCAGGAATGAAGTTCCTCCTGTGTGCAGGGTGTAAAGACAGAAATCAGGTTGGGTTTAGTAAGGGACAAGATACCCTCTATTCGAGATGTGTGGATTTGTTGCCCACATGTTGATTTTTCCCTTCACAGGTGCTCAGTTCCCTTGGTTACCACGTGGTCACCTTTGACTACAGAGGTGAGGGTTCTTTTGAAAGTGCATCTCTGGGTCTCCCCACTTCCTCCAGTTGATGTTTAATGTACAGGTATCACTCTGAGAGGCTCAGACATGACTAGCAGGTGCCTGACCTGTGTAAACTGCAAGTGTGTTAAGGTAGTGGAGCGAGACAGGGTCTTTGACTAGTGAGTGTCCTGCGTGCAGACACCAGGGATGTTGCTCTTCTAGGGAAGCACTGTCGCCTGGAATCACAGCATGTGCCCTGTCAGCAACATCTTAATTGTAAAGGATTCTGTCTTTTTTCTTGTAAGATTCAGACTTTTCTGCAGCTGGACACCAGACACATTTTAAGCTCAGGAGAGCTTGTCTTGTTGCAGTTGGGAAAACAGGAAAAAGAATTGTTAAGAGAGAAGAAAGATTTTTGTTCTTGCCCCTTCAGTATATTTTTCTTTCTTAAAAGAAAGGCCTTACCACTGAAGAGATCGAGAAACCACAATTTGATTTATAAGCTAAAAACATTTTACCTTAATGAGCCATGAAAATACTTCATGTTAATCGTGAGCAGCTGTGTGAGAAGTGTGCGGCTGGGGGCTGTGTGGCCAGCTTTCCTTGACCTTGAGGGGCAGTAGTGTCCATATCCTCAGAGCAAGGATATGGGTATTTCTTCTTGATACTGTAACAAATTACGACACACGCAATATCTTAAAATAACAAATTTATTATCTTGCAGTTCTGTAGGTCAGAAGTCTAAAATTTTTACACTGGGCTAAAAATCAAGGTGTTAGCAGGGTTGGTTCCTTCAGGAGGTTCTGTGGGAGAATATGATTCCTTGCATTTTCTTGAGACTGCTCTCATTCCTTGGCTCTTGGCCCCTTGCGTCTGCATTACTCTGACCCCTGACTATTGTCTTTCTCTTTCACTTGTGAAGACCCTTATGATGCCTTTGGGCCCATATTGATAAGCCAGTATACTCTTCCATTCAAGGATAGCAGCCTTAGTTTCTTCTGCAACCTAATTCCCCCTTCCACATAACCTAGAATATTCTTGGGCTCCAGGGATAAGGACGTGAACCTTTTGGGAGGCCATTACTCTGCCTACCACAGGAGTGGTTCTTCATGGAAGATTGTTCCAAAGATAGAAGTTCTGGGTTGGGAACTGTGAAATGAGGATCTAGAAAATAGTTCACCCTTTCATCCTTTTCTCTGTGCTAAAAAGAGTTTTTAGTTCTTGCTACATGCTAGAGCCCCCAGGGTAGTGAGAAGGGACAAGCAGCCTTCTTCCTTGTTCACTCCCTATGCTTCCACCGAGAAATGGAATCCAGTATAGCACTTCCTCTTTTCAGGTCTTGTTGAGTCTGCATTCCTATGTTCTGCCTCTAAGTGTCTCTCTGTTTCTGTCTCTCTGTGTCTCTGTGTCCTTGTCTCTCTGTCTCTGTCCCTGTCTCTCCCTCTCTGTCCATGTCCCTGTTTCTCTCTGTCTCTCTGTTCTTGTCTCTGTGTCCCTGTTTGTGTCCTTCCCAGTCCCTGTGTTTAATCCTGCCTCCCACTCATGCCCTGAGCCTCTCAGTCTGGCCTTGTCTCCCATACAACTTCTTCCCTAATCTGGCATCGGGGACACCCAGGAGAGGTGGCTTGTGCCCACTAACTCTTGCTGGTTTTGTTTATGGAGTAGAACCTGCTCTTTTTGAGCCTTGTGGTTCTTTCAGATCACTTGATTGTGACTCACTGCTGAGCTACTGGAAATTACTACAGCATACGGCCTTTCCTAGAGACTGAGTGGGGGCAGAGATATTTGGCTTTACTCTTATGCAAACAAGATGCTTAGAGCCCCTTCCCTTTCTGGGTCAGAGTTGCCTGGAGCCTGAATTCCACCCACCCACCTTGTTTCCCAGAGCCCTGCTTCCTGACACTCGCCTGTCTGTAGCTGGGCTGCCCTTGGTCCATTGGCCCCTCATCCTGGGCCAGCCACTGGCAAGCCCCCAGTGTTGGAGAGGTTGATGTCTTGGCAAGACCACCCCTTATGGCACTACTTACTACTGCTCATTAGTACCCAGGAGGAAGGCATGTGATGGCCTTTTGGGTCAGGGGTTGTAATTGGGTGAGAAGGTGGGAGAAATAAGACCAGGCTTGTCAGGGTACCCTGTTCATGGAGCTGAGGATGGTGATGCCAGAGACTTGTATTGCCTCAGAGGGCCTGACCCTACCTGTTGAGACAAGGGGTGGTGGAGGGTAGGCCTGCCCTTCAAGAGATTCCATGAACTGAGCTTGACTTTCTCCTGTTCTGCTTCTCTTCCCCAGGTTGGGGTGACTCAGTAGGCACGCCATCAGAGCGGGGCATGACCTATGACGCACTCCATGTGTTTGACTGGATCAAAGCGAGAAGTGGAGACAACCCCGTGTATATTTGGGGCCACTCCCTGGGCACTGGGTAAGAGTTCACAGCATGATGTGGCCTTTAGGGGAGCAGGTCTCCATGGGGTGACTTTCCAGGCTGGGCTCTCTGAGGTGCCCTGGTGGCTTCTGGAACCTGTGCCACCGTTAGTTCCAATAAGCCTTGTCTCCCGTCCCCATTGCGGGGACAGGGGATGAAGCACCACAAGAGACCACAGAGGGTTTGAGCTACTTTAACTCCTCAACCCAAGAGGCAACTCTGGACACAACACAGGCAGTTGTGGGTTTGACCTCCACCTCCACAAGGAGGACAGGCAGACCCCCCCTCAGCCCGAGGTTGTGCTCTGTGGAGACATCTTCAGAGCAGACTAGATATTTAAGTCCGGATGCACCCAGGCTTTGCACCCCCTGGTTTTGGACTGCATGTGCTGGCCAGCAAGCCCCAGTGCCAGGGCTGTGGTCACTGCAAAGCCAGGGCATTGTAACCACTGGGCCACATGGCCCATCCTTGGCTTACCAGAGAACTTGGGGGAGGCAGCATTGCCAAGACAGGAAGCACTTCAATGTTCCATTTGGTGCTGCTTGAATCGCTTCTGCTGACATGAGGTCCCAAGTGTTTCTAAAAAGAGGCACTGATGTCAGTTCCCAGAGCCCCGAGACTGTCAGCAGCTTTCCCTTTTCCTGCTGCCTTTGCTTCAAGTGCAGTGGCTATAGCCCCTTTTCAGGCTGCTGCTCACCTTGCATAGCATGCTGCAGACTGGGCATTGTCTGGGACAGGGCCTCCTCGCCCACCCTTGTAGGGAGAGGAGCCCATGCACCTTTGGAGAGGTGCCCTGGGCAGAGGGGAGCAATCCACCTGTCTGCACAGGACCCTCAGGCCCTGCAGACTCTAAGAATTCTGCTGGTAGATGGCACCCTCCTCAGCTGAGGGGGCAGTGCTGGTCCCCACTGTCCTCTGTCTGTTTCAGCAGCACCTACTCTGAGGAGGGGCAGCGCTCTGCAGCCTGAAGGAGGCTGCTCCTGGCAAGGCTCCAGAACACACTTCAGGACTGGAAGGGTGGTGCCATCACCCCTCTTATCAGAGGAGTTGGCCGATCGTTGGGGCAGCGGGCCCACCCATGGTCCTGGAGCATCTTTGTCCCCACTCCCCACAGCCGTACCAATTGTTTCACAGATCCCGTGGCTTCTCTGGTCGCTTTTCAGTATTAGAACTATCTCATCTACAACTATTTTCTGTCAAAATTCAACCGAACTATTTTTTTCTGTTTTCAGAGTGGCAACAAATCTGGTACGGCGCCTCTGTGAGCGAGGTAAGGCTCATATGGCACGTAAGTGTTAGTGTGTGGCCTCCTGGTCCTGGTGTTCCCTCAGGGCAGCCAGAGTATATGAGTGCTGTGTTCTGGACCCTGCTGTGAATTCTTGTGAAGTGGGTGCTGGTCAGCAAGTAGCACAGTGACCATGCTTGGTGTCCTCACAGAGCCCCTTGAGGTGGGCATTGAGGCCAGGGCCTAGACAGACAGACTCTCAGCTGACCTAAGCCCATATCCCACCCAAGAATTTCAGAGTAGCTGGTGCAGCCTCACCAGGGTCCAGGCTCCAAATAAGCAGCTTCAGCAAAGGTGGTTCTCAGGAGCTTCCCAAGGCCACCTGAGGTCCCCTGTGTGGGTGATTCCCGTTCACTAGTCATGTGGGAGGGCCTTGCAGGGTGCTGGCCAGGCTGGCACCTGACTTTTACTGTCTTGTCTGGAGGGACTCCCCTCCCACTGACCTTCCATGGGGCCATGGAACGAGTCTTTTTCTGGGCTTCTTGCCCATATTATAGTTCTGTTTGTTTTACTTATCTAGAGACACCTCCAGATGCCCTTATATTGGAATCTCCGTTCACTAATATCCGCGAAGAAGCTAAGAGCCATCCATTTTCAGTGGCAAGTACAAATCATATTAAAAATGGACTTATTTTCATTATTAATTACTATAAAAATAACTATAGTAAAAAGTATAAAATTAAAAAATCATAAAAATGATTAATTATTCCAGTGAATACAGATTTTATTAAAAATTAATCCTTGTTTAGTTCCGGGCATTGGCCTGACTCCAGAGCTGCCCAGGAAGCTTATAACTTTGCAGCCAGGTAGGATGGTTTCATAGCTGGGTTGTGTAGGGCATCATTGCCCCGTGGGGTTCAGCCCAGGTTGGAGTCTGCTGTCCCAGCTGCTTCCCCAGGAGTGAGCTAGTGAGTGTCCCCACTCTCCATCCCCACAGATAGTGCTCAGCAGCCAGGCTTTCCCAGTTGTATCTTGAGGTGACGCCCTGTGTAAACCCAGGTAGGAATCCCAGGATGAGTCAAGGCCTCATTGATTGGATCAAAGCCTTAGACTCTCCTTCCAAAGGGGCTCCCTCTGTGTCCTGTTACTTCCTCCTCCATTCTGCTTCCTGGCTGACCATGTTTTCTGGGTAAGCTGTGTCACCCCACTGCCTGTGGCAGACTGAAAGAGTCATCTGTAGTCTTAACTTCTTTGGTGTTGCTTTTTTCTCAAGTCCCATGGACCCCCATTTTCCCCAGGGGTAGTGGCCCTGATGTTTGTGGGAAGTCTGGTCTCCAGGCTGATCCTGGCTGCTGCGCTGGGGTGTGGGAGCCCTATTTGCAGGCAGCCCTTGCTGCAGCTGGTCTAGGGGCCTCTTGATCAGGGATTCTGTGGCCAGGGTACAATGGGTCAGGGGTACCCCCCCAGCACAACTCTGCGGGGGCGGGGGGGGGGGCTGTAGCTCAGCTTGCCCAGGTGTCCCCTGGGCACTCAGCACCCTCTCTCTGAACCCTTGACATTGGCTTTCTACATGGATATTTAACACTTCTGCACATTGTTTCCATGTCTCCTTCAGATCTATCGATACTTCCCTGGGTTTGACTGGTTCTTCCTCGATCCCATTACCAGCAGTGGAATTAAATTTGCAAATGATGAAAAGTAAGTACCGTGGCAGAGTACCTAGTTTTTCAGTTTAGAAAAGCACTGAGAACCCCCAGGATAAGCCTATTTAGTCACATTAACCAAATAGGATGGAATTTGAAGTCTGGGGGTCTTCTCAAACCAACAGATCTTTATAGAGGGAAAACAGATATAGTGCTGCAGCTGAGAGAAAAAGGGGTGTGGAAAGACTATGTAATAAAGCTATATGAAGACAAAATATTTTGTCCATACTGTTTTTATTTGAAAATAGTTTGGCAAAACCAAAACTCCTAAATATGTATTAAAGCAGTAATAATAACTGTTATTCAAAAAATGACTTTTCCTCAGGCATTGATTGATGTTTGGTTATGAAAAGATGTTATAAAGTTTATTATTAAAAATATTTCTGTTAGGTAAACCAAAAGTAAACATTCTAGTTAAGGACTCTTACTTTGAATAACATTCATATTCTATTGACATTGTCTTTGTGATATCTTTATTTCATGGGTTTTAATCCTTTAAAAAAAAGGAAAAAGATTGTTTAAATATTTTATTGTTTAAAAATCTACACTTAGAAATACTACGTAGAAAATGGAGTATTTTCCTCCCTTAATTATGTTTTTTGGTTCTAAAAATAAAAATAGAACTAAAATTTGAGCAAACATTATAAGCAAAAGACCTGCTTGCTTGTTGTTTTGGAATTTTTATCTGAATAAACTGAATTCCTTCTAAACAGTGAGTGCTGCTTCCCCCATACTGCATTTGGCCCTGCCCCTCTACTGAGTGGGAGCCAGCAGCATGTCACCTCCAGGTGGCCCAGCCCTCTCCCAACTGGAAACCCCTTCTTGGTGGGCAGGTCTGTTGCCAAATTCTTGCCAAGGTGACACATGTGAGCTAGGCCTCTTCCAGAACAGGTAAAGGTAAGACAAACTTCCTACAGTGGAAAATGGGAAAAGTATTACTTGCACACCAGAACCACTCCAGCCTGGGAGCAGAATGAGGTGAAGTGTGTGTGCTTGCATGCCATTAGCAGAAATGGGCTGGGCATCTCTGGACTAACAAGCCCCTGGCCCAGTTCCTGCCATATGCCAGGCTTGCCTAGCACCTCTGTTACGGAGCCCCTGGATCAGTATGGAATCTCCAAGACCAGGTAGAGGCTGAGTATACCAGCTTCCCATGAGACCTCAGTGAGGCAGCCTAGAGACACTGGGCTTGTTCTTCTGTTATGAGGCTTGCTGAAGGGATTGAGTGAACCTATAGAAAATGTTAACTTATAAACATTCAGGAGTGACCTTAAATGTTATTTATACCAAAGATAAATGATAGGCTATATAGACTTTTACCAACAGATTCCTACTAACATTCATTTGCACTAAGTTTCTTGGTCCACCTAAATTATTTCATTTGTAAATATTGTTTTGTAACTTTTAAAGAATATGTCTACTAGCAAAAATAATCATTTTCAATTTTCAGAAAACATGTAGGGGCCAGATTTGGTGCATGAATTGGCTGTCTAGTTTTGACACCTATCACCTAGAATAGATGTTGATAGAAACATCTGAGAAATCAACTTTTAGTTCTCTAGTAAAAAGAAGCCCAGTGAATTTGAGCTATTATGCACCATGGTGAAACACTCCCTAATCCCAGGTCCTTGCCAAGGGCAGGGTCAGGGCACCATGAGACCCAAGCCATCTCTCCGAGATCTTGGTCTAGTCCTTTCTCCTCCCTGCAGTGTGAAGCACATCTCCTGCTCCCTGCTCATCCTGCATGCAGAGGATGACCCGGTCGTGCCCTTTCATCTTGGCAAAAAGGTGGGTATCAGTGTAGCCCTGGTGTGGGCAGGCATCCAGCAGGCCCACGTTGGGCCAGGCTGGGCACAGGTAGGTGTGGAGAGGGTCCTGCTGCTGCCAGTGTGGTGTCAACTAATGCCATCCACAAGAAGAAACAGGAAAAATGTCCCTGTGCAGGAATTATGACAGACACTTTGAGTACAGAGGACTCTGCTGGGAGGACTCTCCAGTTACTGGCTGGAGGGTAGGATCCCTCAATGACAAAGATCCCCCAGCCCCAACACCAGAGCCCCAGTCAGTAGTGTTGACACAGAACCTCGTTTGTTCTTTTGCCTTTGGGACTGAACTGATATCAGAGGAGTATGGTGTTGTTGTGAGGCCTCTGCATTAGCTTTTGCTGCCAGGAAGCAGGATTAGAGTTGTAGGAAAGTGTGGGATAGGAGATAGCACCGCCTTGCTGTGGTGGTGGTGAGGGGCAGGGTCAGCAGAGAGAAAGCAATGTTTGGGCTACTTCTGCCTCAGAATAGGCCCAAGATACAGGTCAGGCCACTGAGGCCAGGTCCCTTCCCTCCAGCAGGTCTGAGCATGCAGCCTGGCTGTCCAGGGGGATAGGAGGATGGGAAGGGACTGACTGATCCTGAGCCAGTTTGTTTTACTGGCCTTGACCAGGGCACATAGCAAAGTCTGAGGCACTTGACCCATCCCAGCCCTCAGGGTTGAGCTGCCAGGGCTGCTCCAAGTTCTCAGGCTACCATCCCATCCCATAGGCAGCTAGTTTTCCATCACCTTATATTTGCGTCCCCTTCCCTCCTCCATTCCCTCAGATAAACCACTAACTACTAAACTATTGATTGTGTCCATGAGTTTTTGTTTTTGTGTTCTACAAATGCGTGAAATCATATGGTTCTTGGTTTTTTCTGTCTAGCTTATTTTGCTTTGCATGATGGTCTCAGGTTCCATTCATGTTGTCATAAATGTTCCTATTTTGTCTTTTCTTATGGCTGAGTAGTATTCCATTGTATGTATGTACCACAGCTTCTTTCGCCCATCGTCTATCAAAGGACACTTTGGCTGTTTGCATTATTTGGCCACTGTGAATAGTGCAGCTGGCTCTTTTTGTGGTGCTAGCTCATCCACCTTGCCACCCTCTGAGGGGCAGGTATGGGGACAGAGAAAGTCTTGAATTGCAGGCTGTGGGGCTGAGCCTGGGCTGGCTTCCTACCAGCACCTCCAGCCCTGGCCACAGCAAGCTGCAGGGCAGCAGGGCTGTTGAGGGGGATGTGGGCTGTTCTATAGAGATGCAGCCCCTGACTGGCCTCTGATGAAAAGGAGGCCACCAAGCAGGTCACCCCCAGGGCTGCCATCTCTGGGCACTGACCTCTCTCTCTTCCCCAGCTCTACAACATTGCTGCACCATCTCGAAGCTTCAGAGATTTCAAAGTTCAGTTTATCCCCTTCCACTCAGACCTTGGCTACAGGCACAAGTATATCTACAAGAGCCCTGAGCTTCCGCGGATACTGAGGTGAGGTGATCTCTTTCACCAGGGATGTTGTCCTGGGGGTGATGGCTCAGGCCAGATAACAGCAGGCTCAGCCACTAAGGCTCCTCAGTGGGGTCAAGAATCACCATGATTCTTTCATTTCCACGCAGAGGGGCAGAGAGTGTTTACCGCGCCCCCTCCTGGACCGTCCCCATGATGTCCCCATGGTACAGGCTGTGCAGGCCCACACACACACACCCCGTGTAGGGCTCACCCAGCACACCGCCAGCCATGCACAGGAGGCCCCTCCCCACATACCCAAGTCCTGCCCCCCTCACACTTGGACCAACTCCTCAGAAGTCTGTCTCCAGCTGTTTCTGGAGGGAGGTGTGCACCTGGCTGTCAGGTCTCCCTCCTGGGTCTCCTGCTGAGCGTGGAGGGGCTTGAATTGGCCCTCAGCAAGCTTCATCCTGTGTGTAATTCCACTTCACACTTCAGCTCTCCTCTGGCTGCCTGGAAAGTTCCAGAAGCAAAGCCGAGTTTCTTCAGCAGTTTGGCATTCCTTGCCTCATGGACCTTGGATGCTGAGGAGGGGAAACAGTGAGCTGAGAGTATGGGTTTGCTCTGGGGTTGTAACTTTTCCCCATCATAAAAGGAATCTATTACAGAAAACATAGACCGGAGTCTAGCTCTAAAGGGAGAGTAGCCTGGTCTTCCTCCTGCGTGTCAGGACTTGGTGCCATTGGGTGCCCTGCTTGTTTAACTTGCCCAGTCTTCTGAGCAGGCCTGTGGTCCTCAGGCTCTTTATTCTCCTCACACAGTCTGTGTGAGGACAGTGGGGGGCAGGGTCTCTGGTTTGGGCTTGGGTCTGGCTGACGAGTGTCCTCCCATCTAGAGAATTCCTGGGGAAATCAGAACCTGAGCACCAGCACTGAGCCCCTGCCTGAAGGAGCATGAAGACCTCTGCCCTCCTCCCCATCCCAGCCTGCACCCTGGAGCCTGGGTGCCAGCATCTGCTATGCACCTGGAGAAAGGAATTGGAGGCCAACTAGCACAGCCGAAGGCAGACCGGTGGACAATGCAGGTGGCAGGCCTGTGGCCCTCTCTCCCTCTTGTCGCCACTCAACCTGAGCTCTTGTTGGAAAGACAGTGACACAGAAGGCTGCCAGCAGGTTGATCCCACGCTTCCTGGGCTGGGCGTGGAGAATGAGGAGTGAGGTCTTTGGACCACACTGAGCTTTTCCAGCACTGCCCAAGAGAATGTAGGGAGACTTGGGTTCTTCTGTCTCTTCCCAGCACAAGCAGAATGGACTCTTAATGGTTCCATCGTCCCCTCCTGCTGTGGTACCCTGCTTGCCTTCCTTGGCATCCCTGCCTCCCTGAGCAGGCCCCACCGCTCACAGTGGGGAGAAGCGTGTGATTGGTACTTCCTCCACTCTGCCTACCTGTCTGCCTAACCTGGCCCTCGACTGAACATTTATTTAATAAACTCCTGGTGGTGGTCTGCCCTTGTCTCACTGCCTCCACCCAAGCCCTGCCCACAGCCCCAGGGCACTCTCCCAGCCTGGACTTGTGGGCTGGGCTGAAAGGATGACTATAAGGCAAGGCTAGGCAAAGGGCCTTTCTTTCCTCCCTTCTTCCAGCGAGGGGCCTTCTCTAGACATGGCAGATGGCTTTTCCTAAAATACAAAGCCTGTATAGGTGACTCTCAACCTTATGCTTAGCAAACTCATTGGATGTGCCCATCAGTGGACACTTGTTGGGGTTTTACCACAGACCACAGATAAGCCCTGGCTAATGAAAAGACAGGCTGCTGGAATGCAGGGTCAAGTTCTAGCCCCTGAATATGTCTAGTTCACTCACTGGTACTGGCTCTCTCTCAAACCAGCCTCCCTCACATTCTGCCGCCCCCACCTGGGTCCCTGGGTCCCTTTGCTGCTGGTGGACCAGAGCATTACATCCTAGTTAAGTGACCTCTCAGAGAACTGTGGCTGAATAAGAATGGGGCCTTGAGCTGCCCCTGCTCTGCCGGTACAAGTGTGTGTCCCAGCTAGGAGGATGTAAGCCCACCTGGGAGGCAGCCTCTCCTGATGACTGACCTTCTTCCCCTAAGTCCCAAGGCTCTGGACCTTACCAGTTTGGGCAGCTCAGAAATTATTTAGGGGCTGGGGCTGGCCTGGGGTCCAGAGGCCAAAGCGGGTTCCACCTTCTCTGAGGCACCTTAGAGCTGCCTATAGCTATTCTTACATCTGGGAAACATGTCTTTGTTAAACTGGGTTAAAACTTAAACAGTTTCTTGCCCTGGGGTCAGTGTATGTTTCAGGTGTGAGCACTGCCTGTAAGACACCACTGTCCCAGGCTACATGTCTGTCAGCTGGGACAGCCAGGTCCGACCCAAGGACATCTTTCTGTGTTAACTGCTCTGCATCAGAGGTTCTGAGAACCACTAAAACACCATGTGCCCCTGGCCTGCGCAGCCCCTTCATGAGACTGTGTGCTCTTCTGGCTTTGTCACCAAGGCTCCCAGGCTCAAAGCCATGTTCCCAGCCCAACTCGGCCAAGAAAGTGGGTGTGAGCTGCTCACACCTCTCTCAGACCTACCTGCCTACCCTGCCTCAGCTGGAGTCTTCATCTTATTTTTTGTTTCGTTTTAACTTTCTGTCTATGTGAGCTGCCTCATGTCATTTTTAGGGAGAATGAGGTGGGATATAAAGTAAAAATACAAGCTGTTAGTGTTTTATAGGTGCCTGGCAGGCCGACTGAAGACAAAGCAGCACAAAAATTGGGAGCAGTGAGTAGGCAGCTGCTGGGCCATCTGTCAGTTAATCAGGTCTGAAGGCCCTACCTGGTGGCTTCTTGGCTTATTACCTTGTTCCAAGCAAATAAGCTTAAACTGCGGGTTAGGACCCACCTTTGATGGGTTACAAAATCAATGTATGGTCAGGACCAGTCCTTAAAACATAAATGGAAGAGATGGTGATATGCATAGCTGTAAACTGTAGTTACATGCATGCGTCCTGGGAGCCACAGGATGGGGACAGGGAGTGTACATTCCCAGGACACATCTAGCGGGGAGCCCCCAGGAGAACATGACAATACCACCTGCCCCTGCAAGTGTTCACTGTGCTCTAGGGTCCCACAGTTCTCAGGGTATTGGATAACACTGAGCCCCAAGCTCGTCTCCCTCCTGGTTTTTGATTGAGCTTGCAGCTATACCATTTGGGGGGAAATATTTTGGTCCCCAGGGCTAGCAATGGGTAGTAGAAGACAGGTGCAAAAAGGAACCAACACAATTCATGGCAAAATTGCTGACGCCTGGAGGACACTTTACCAAGTCGCTGAATTTCACAAGTCTAGAGCTGGCAGTTTAGGCATACACAAATCTAAGTTCCTCAACAGCTAGGAGATGAGAGCACTTTCCTCCATCCCAGAACGATGGGCTGTAATTTAGGGAGGAACTGAGGCCTGCCTGGGCTAGTGCAGGGTGAAAACACAGAGCCAGTCCAACCACCCATGGGCAGGAAGGTTTAATCAGTTCCTCACACAGGGCAGTAACAGAAGTAGCACAGTGATGGTCACACACAGGCGAAAGGATGGGGCAGCCGAGGATGTTGGGAGTGCAACCACAGACCTCAGCAGCTCTGATGAAGTGCGCACTTGAGTAAGTCCTCCATGGCCTGGTTCTGTGAGCACTCAGGACCCGGATAAGAGCAGAGTCTGTGACCTGGTCCTAGCATACAAGGAGGCAGAGCCTCTGGAAGGGCACTTCTGCCCCAAGTTGCCAACAACTCTGCGTTGGGCTCTCTCCTCTGGGCAGCTGAGGGGCTCACCTGCCCTTCTTGGCACCAGCCTGTTGCCCTCTGGGCCCACGTGGTCCTTTTCCAGAGCAGGTTATTGCACTGGTGGAGGAGGAGGGCGAAGGGAGGCTGGCCTTGTGTGGAAGACAGGAAGTGCAGCTTCCAGGACTGGCCAGTGCATAGGGAGGGTGTGGTCTGCACTTTCCTCCCTCAGCAGAGACAGTGGCCCTGCCCCAGGCCAAGAGAGAACATCTCAGAATTGCTTCTCCCAACACAAAACTTCAAAACTACAATTTTTAGTTGCTAAACCAAGAAAAAGTCTTCAGCTAGTTTCATTTCCTTGTGAATTAGCTTTCCTTTTAAAAAACCAAAACCAAGCTAACTTTTTGCATCAGCCAGCCTTATCCTAGCCAAGGCCCCAGAGGCTGAACACAGGTGTCTTCCCAATATCACCCTTAGTCATTCTGGAGCCCCTTTACCTGATTAGTCTGGAAGCCCTGGGCCTCCGCACTCACAGGGTAGCTATAAAAGACATGGCTGGGCGCATCAGACCCTCCCAGCATGGGCAGGAGACAGAGCTGGGCCAGTGGGCAAGGAGGACTGGGAGCCACACTGGTCGATCAGCCCAGGTGCTACTGACTCCAGAATCCATAGGCTCAAAACTTAAAAACAAGCTCACAGCAAGGCATGTATAAGGTCACAGGAGCCCAGCAGGTAGCTCACCTTCCCCACCTCTGGGGCAGGGTGGGCAAGTCAAAGGGACGGGCGGTCAGTGCTATGAACTCTGCTTTCCTGCCAGAAACCAGGCAGCAGCTCACTCTTAGCACCTTTCCTTCCTCCTCTGCCATCCCCCTGCCCCCCGATCCCAGGCCACCACCATGATTTCCACACCTCTCCCTGAAATGAAGCAGGGACCACTGACTGCTGGCCAAGTGCTTGGAAATAGGCATGAGGTGCAGAGTCAACAAGAAAACGAAAGCCCACTGGTCCCCACTGCACTGGCACCTAGTCTCTGGGGAGGTTGGGGGGTGGAATCTGCAGGTCAGAGGGCTCCACACCCCAGATGTCGTGGGCATATTCTGTGATGGTCCGGTCACTGGAAAACTTGCCGGAGCAGGCAATGTTCTTGATGACCTTCTTGGTCCATTCCTTGGGGTTCTGAAAACAGAAGAAGATGCTGAGTAATCTCAGGCACAAGAGAACCCGCACTTCGAGAACTTCAGGATGTTCTGGGATGAGCTCTTAGCCCTCACTCTGGGAAGCTTGAAGGGAGAGGAGAAAATGACAATCAGCTCATTGAAGAGGGCCTGAACTACAAGAGATGCTACCAAATGACTAGATCAGGGGTGTTCAACCTTTTGGCTTCCCTCAGCCACACTGGAAGAATTGTCTTGGGCCACACATAAAATACAGTATCACTAATGATAGCTGATGAGCTAAAAAAAAGTCCATGTATTATTTTCATAATATTTTAAGAAAGTTTACGAATTTGTGTTGTGCTGCATACAAAGCTGTCCTGGACCACTAGGTTGGACAAGCATGGAATGAACAGAAACAGCCAGGAGCCTGAGGAGGTCCTGGCCCTTGAAATGCTCCACATTCTGCTAGGGCATGGTCCACACAGCAAAGACAAAAATGCCACCAGGTGAGTATTTGCTACCTGGCAGACCAATTCCCAGGGGAAATGGCAGAACAGTCTCCTTCCACCCAGGGTGCCCCAGAGCCTGGCAGCTCCCTGAAAGGACTACACTCCTTGAGGTCCAGTTTAAGGGAAGCAAAGATGCCACCCTGAGCCCCACCCATCAACTCCTTTTCCAGCCCCCACCTTGTTCTTTCACAGGAGGGGACATCAAGAACCGTTTCCCCACATGCAGGAGGTGACAGGGGCTTCCTAAGCAGAGAGCCAGGACTGGCAACAAGTCAGACGCACAAATCCCTCAGGCTTCATTCAAGAATCTGCTTAAGTAATTTGGGGAAATAAACCATCTGACTCCAAATTCTGCAGTCATACCACTGTCGCCTCCCACTGCCATCTTCCATGGGGTACACAGGTGAGACACTCAGAAAATTCCAGAAAAGGGAGAGAAGTAGGCACCAAGAAACACTTTC
This sequence comes from Lyroderma lyra, assembly GCA_004026885.1. Taxonomy (NCBI): domain Eukaryota; kingdom Metazoa; phylum Chordata; class Mammalia; order Chiroptera; family Megadermatidae; genus Lyroderma; species Lyroderma lyra. Next base: position 145,332 of record PVJL010003522.1, read on the forward strand.
CTTCACCTCTCCCAGCTTAGGACCTGGGTATTCCCATGAGGTCCCACCTGAACTCCAAGGCAGGGACACCAGTCCCATGGGGCTGCCATGTGTGGCCAGGCACACACTCCATTCAGAAACCTGGAATTCGAGTTTTCTCCGTGTCCACCTTCACCACCAAGTGCCCGTGCCTTGGAAACTCTGCTCCTTCCAGCTACAAATCCCTCACTCTCTTGAACAGCAAAAATTTTACCTTTTTAGGAAGACATTCATGGTCTCGTTTTAGTCATGCTTTCTGTGTGCACCCAGCTCACCAGGCCCGGCCCTTTGGGGTCAGACTTGCATCCACTCCCTGCCCCCCAACCCCGATCACACCAGCAGCCTGGGGCCCATCTCTGCCCCCTCTACAGGGGAAACTTGTGCTGGGCAGACAGCAGCGTGGCAGACAAGAGCCCAGGGACTGCTAAGACAGCCCCAAGTAGAAGATGATAAGGAAGCACTGGGCACAGGACAGCTTGAACTTTGCGAGCCCCCAGCCATCCTGCTCTGGGCCACAAGTGGAACTGTGACCTCTCGGGAGTAGCCCAGGACAGCAGGAGGTGGAAGTGCCCCACTGCTCCCCCACCAGCCCTGGGGCCCAAGAACCTTACCTGGAACAGCTGGTCCACCTGGGCCTGGCATGCCACATATGCTTCATAGTCCGCAAATACCTTGAACCTGTAAACAGGAGACAGGTAATCAGGAAACCAGCCACCTGGCCACTGTCCGCATCCTCTGGGGTGATGGACCTGTCTGTGAGCAAGACTTCTGTCCTGGGGACATCAGTCTTGAAAAACTGAATTTTAACCCATTCCTTTATAGAAATTGGTGTTTATAATGCACCCTCCCTGTCTGTGTGCATGGATTAGAGCTGCACAGCTGGGAGCCTTCCTGCCTTTGACCTCCGAGGTGGAGGGGCGCAGGACGGTGACAGGCTCCATGTGGCCGTCTGTTCTCAGGTCTAACTGGGCTGAGAACTGGTAATACAGGAAAAGGATGCTCTAGACAAAAAAACTACATGATTTATGAATACAGAAATGCGTTTTTGTTTACAACTGAGTCAGAAACACAATTCATAAAACCATTAAATATCTATCCTTGATCACAGACCTCAGCCAGGGCCAAGCTCCCAGCCCGACTACCTATGTGGTTACTTCTACCTCCCTGAAGCCAGCTGACAGCATTCATCAAAAAGACACAAACAAAACTAACCCAAAAGCAACTAAAAGTGGTCAATTCTCAGCATTCACCAGATTCAGTTACCAACAGGTGGAGCAAAGAATTGTCAAACGGCAAATAGCGCTGTCAACCTGTTTCCAGTTAGTAATTCTGTAACTGAAGGTGAGTTATAACCATGTGTCAACTGCATTGTAATAAAACACTAACTACACTGCTATTTATGTCACAAGTTAATTTCATTTTAATCACTGTGTCAGCATGGGCTCACATTTACTGCAGCGTTATACCCATCCCTGCTCTGCTCACCTCCCAGGTTTCTGGGCATCCTGCCCACAATCCCTCTCCAGCTAGAGAAGAGAGGGCTCAGGAATCAAGCCCCGGGTAACACCATCTTCTGCGTGTCACTCGTCCATGTGGTCAGCTGGTGCCAAGGGCCTGAGGCTGGACCATGCTGTTGGCAATTCCCACCACCAGGGCCCCTCACAGAATGCCAGGCACCACCAGGAGCCACTGCAAGCTCTGGTCCTGGGTGTAGCGGAACTTCTCCAGGTGAGTCGTCTGAGGCTTTGCCCGTGGGCAGAGGTTGGTGGAGGCTGGGAACAAGCCTCACCAAGGCCAACAACGTGCAGTTCTCAGCCGCCTACTGAAAACTGCCCATTTTGTCTTATCTGGTGGTGGGGAGGGACACAGGGATCAAGCAGAAGCCAGTCCCACCTGTCATGGTTCATCAGCATGTTGACGATGTCCTTAAAGCAGTCTGGCTCCATGGGAGAGAAGAAGCCACTGCCGATCTGGTCCACAGCCTGCCTAAGCTCAGGCAGGCGGTCATAGTACTCTCGGGCATTGTACCTGTGGGGTGGTAGTTCAAGTTAGCTGCCAGCTCAGTGTCTCCTGGCAGGAGCCTTGGGGCAGGCAGTGGGCATACCCACAGCCCGGCACTGCCCCAGGCAGCTGTTAGCCATGTGGGCTGCTGGGCCCTGGCAAGGTGGTGATGTGCTGTGAGCACAAAATCAATCCCACCTGATGCTTTTAGTGTTTATAGAACTGTGGTCCCTGAGACTTACAATGGCACACATGGCTCCATCATATTCCCGTGGGAGAGAGCTGCTCAGAACTTGCAGTGCCGTGCATTTCCACCCCGCCCCCCAGCCTCTGGCCCCAACCCCCTCCTTCCCTCTGTCCCAGCCATGTGGGACCCAATAGGCCTGTGGCCATCAGGAAGTCTGGGAAAGGGAGGCTTCTGGGAGATGTATACATCCCAGTACATGGGGATGGGGCAGAAAGCCCGAATGAGAAGGGCTGAAAATTGCACATCAGGTGTTATGCTCTCGGGTTAACAAGAACACAGTTCTGACTTTCTAGGTGACATTTGGGTTTTTACCCAGCTGGTACCTGAGGCCTCACCAACTCCCCTGAGAGCTTTTAGGCAAGTAGGCAACACTGGCTTTTCTTTTAAATTATTGCTTAGAATTAGGCCAAGGCCAGGACTCCATAAGAGTGTCCAAGGCCATGAAAAACAAGGAAAGTTTGAGCAGCTGTCACAGACTAGAGAAGGATATTCATGGGAAAATGGTGAGATAAAGTATGGCCTTTAATAAACAACATCATATCGCTACTGGTTAATTAATTTTTTTGAGGGGGGGGTGGTTCCCTGGCTGGCAATCGAACCCAGGCCGCGGTGTTGAGAGCGCCAAAGCCTAGCCACTACACCATCAGGGAACCCCCTGGTTAATTAATTTTGACAGTGTTCCACACTAATTAGATGTAAACAACAGGTGAAAGTGGAAGGGTATATGGAACTCTCTGTACTGTTTCTGCAACTTTTCTATAAATCTAAAACTATTCCTTAGACCAGTGGTTCTCAACCTTCCTAATGCCACGACCCTGTAATACAGTTCCTCATGGTGTGGTGACCCCCATAGAATTACTTTCATTGCTACTTCATAACTGTAATTTTGCTACTGTTACGAATCGTAATGTAAATATCTGATATGTGTTTTCCGATGGTCTTAGGCGACCCCTGTGAAAGGGTCATTAGACCCCCAAAGGGGTCGTGACCCACAGGTTGAGAACCGCTGCCTTTACAAAATTAGGCCAGGGAATTTCGGCAATGGGCCAGCCCCAAATCCCTAAATAGGTCAAGAGTGTTCAGGGCCCTGTCTGCAAGGGCTCCCCCCATAGAGACCAGGGCCTTCTACCCTTTGAAAGCACTTGGTCTGGACCCCTCAGGCTGGGCCATGGCACACAAACTGGCCTCCTGGGACAGCCTGCTTCATGCTCTGGAAACCCACAGTCATGCCCACCCTGTGGGCAGGCATTCACCCTGGCAGGCAGAGGCCTGGCCTGAGAGTCCGCCACGGCACTCCATAGGGCTCCGGGCAGAGCAGGACACTGACACACCCTCAATGGCACAAGAGGGACACACACCCTTTCTGGTCTAAGGCCTTGACGTCTTCTACCCGGAGGCCAAAGATGAAGAGGTTTTCGGCTCCTGCTTCCTCAGCCATCTCCACGTTGGCACCGTCCATGGTGCCAATGGTGAGGGCCCCGTTGAGCATGAACTTCATGTTGCCTGTCCCGGAGGCCTCAGTGCCTGCGGTGGAGATCTGCTGTGACAGGTCAGCAGCAGGGATCACTGGTAGGGGGAGCATAAGAAGGCTTATCAGCCACCAATTACTCATAGCATGAGCCACTGGATGGCAAGAAACGCTGTGCTGCCTCCTCCCAGCCTGCAGCTGGCGACCACTCCAGGATAAGCCTGAGCCTTTCGGCACCCCTGAAGGTGGCTGAGGCTGGGTACTGCCCACCCCACCTGAAAAGGCTCCCCTTCTTGATCCAAGGCAGCCTGAGGCAGAGGGTCCATGAGGGGACTCCTGAGAAGTCCCACAGGTGGCAAAGGACTTATGTTCTGGAAACTTCCAGGACCACAACCCAACCAAAGCTGGAGGGGCCCTTGGTCCTGGCCTGATGGTGTTATCTTCCCATTCATTCCAACACCACTTTGGTCTCATTCAGTCAGCCCACAGGCTCATGAGATCATTTCCAGAGGAGTATGAACTCTTATGGAACCAGAGAACTAAAAAGGGGCAGAGGGGGCAGTGGGGAGGGATGGGCAATTTCTTCACGTTCACACACACAGCTCTGCAGTTTCTCCCAAGCATAGGTTCCCTGCACCTGCTCTGTCCCTCCTGCCCTGGCATCCCTGCTCCCACACCTCAGCTCATCTCTGGAACTGATGCTTTCCTAAACTGATAGCTGGCACTTAAGACCAGTAAGACCAAGCCCAGCCCTTTTTTCAAGGTCAAGCCTAGGGATTAGGATAAAGAGACACAGGCATATTGGCCCCCATGCAGGCTCAACCCCCAGGCAGAGGGACACAGCAAATGTGAGAGAGGACATGTTACCACAGCAAGTTCAAGAGCCGGAAGAGAAGGCGGGGCCCCAACCCCAGGTCTGGGACCCCAAACTGTGTGCCCCCAGGGTCAGTTCTAAAGAAGCACAGAAACATGCCCCAAATAACAGTGAGAGGGGCCAAGTTGCAGGTAGCAAATGGCCATGAAACATGCTGGAAACCAAGTGAAGGACCAATCACAATGCCCACTGAACCACACATGGTCCACGGTAATGGGGACCACAGAGGTGGCTCTGATGAGCAGGCCAAGCCGGCAGAGAGGCACATCAGCCTGTACAGCTTAACTTGGACAAAACCCAGGAAGCAGCAAGTGGTCTTCCTGAAACACAGAGGTGCCTGCTACTTGGCACCAAAACTGCAGGCTCAGCTTTCCACCATTTGGTTGGGCAGATGGTTTCCTGTTGAAGTCTCCAGAATGGGCAGGCCAGTTTAGAAAGGCCTGTTCAGATCAGGACAGCCATGCTCCAAGGGACACTGGGCTTCAGGACCTTCTTCAGAACCTTCTCCTAGGAACACATCTGAGGCAAGTCTCCCCAGGACCCCCAGAGTGGAGTGGGGCTGGACTGAACTCTCAATAGAGCAGGGTGAGATGTCAGGCTCTGAGCTGCCCTAGGAAAGGACAGAAGAGGCAGGTGCTGACCCAGAGGAGAGTGGACAGGAGATGAGGAGCAGCACCCTCTGTGGGTGGGGGAGGGGAGGGGAGCTGCATGGAAGCACATCCTGCCGCCAAGAGCGAGCCCAGCAACAGAAAGGCAAAACTGAGGAGCCCAGAAGAGAGGAAGGGGAAGGACAATGAGATCGGGGCAGGAGCAAGAAAGTACAGAGACAAAGGACATCCAAGGTTAAAAGTAAGTCACCTGATGGAACATACAAACAACCCCCTCTCTCCCAAAACTTGACCCCCAGTGCCACCTAGTGTCTGCCCTACAGTAAGACACCAGAAAAGCAATTATCTGGGCACTGAACATAAAGCCCTCATGTCAAAGAGGAAGAACCCAGTGGAGAGGATGAATTCCTTAAAAACTAAAACTCCTCAGAAAGTACATGAAATTTACCCAGAAGGCAGGTTCTTAGAAATGGAAGAGTCTGATTTAAGTGACAGAGAATTTAAAGCAGCCATTTTAAAGGCTGTGAGAGAAATGAAAACCTATTGGCAGAACACCATAGCTGCGATAAATAACATAAAAAAGGATATAAACGACATAAAAAAGGAACTCTGTGAACAAAAAGAACAATTTAACAAAGAAATTCAAAACATAAGAAAGATTGAGAGGGAAATACGAGAAACAAATAATACCATAAAAGAAGTGAGAAATGAAATAACTGCCATAGGAAACAGGACCAACCAGATGGAGGAAAGCATTAGTGATATTGAAGATCAGAACATGGAAACAGCTCAGAAAGAGGAAGAGAGGGAATATAGAACCAAAAGGATTGAAAGAACTCTGCAAGAAATATCCGACTCCATGAGACAAAACAACATCAGGATAATAGGAATAGAAGAGGGGGCAGTGCAATCTACAGAGAGCATACTCAAACAAGTCGTAGATGAGAACTTTCCAAACCTATGGAAAGATCTGGAACCCCAAGTTCAAGAAGAAAACAGGTCCCCTAGATACCTGGACCCCAACTGATCTTCTCCAAGATACATGGTACTAAAGATGTCCAAAACTAAAGACAAAGAGACAATTCTCAAGGCAGCCAGGGAAAAAAAGAACTATAACCTTTAGAGGAAAACCCATCAGGCTGGCATCAGATTTCTCAGCAGAAACCTACAAGTAAGGAGAAAGTGGAATCCAATATTCAAAAATTTAAAACAGAGAAACTTCCAGCCAAGAATAAATTATCCAGCAATATTATCTTTCAGGTATGAAGGTGGAATAAAGAAAGACCTTCTCAGACAAACAGAAGCTGAGGGAATTTGCCAGCACGAGGCCAGCACGCCAAGAAATACTGAAGAAGGCTCTTCAGCCTGAAACAAAACATCAGGAAAACTGGACCAAAGTTGGGGCAACAAGAAAGAAACAAAAACAAACAAACAAACAAACAAAAACAAAGAAAGAAATAAGTAATGGCCACAGGAAATCCTCACATATCGATCATCACTCTAAATGTTAATGGACTGAACTCATCAATAAAAAGACACAGAGTAGCAGACTGGATTAAAAAAACAGAACACATCCATATGCTGTCTCCAAGAAACACACCTCAGCTGTAAGGACAAACACAGACTCAGAGTGAAAGGATGGGAAACAATACTCCAAGCAAGTGGTAACCAGAGAAAAGCAGGAGTGGCCATACTGATATCTGATGAAATAAACTTCAAGTTAAAAAAGATATTAAAAGACAAACATGGTGATTACATAATGATAAAAGGCACAATGCAACAACAAGAAGAGTTGGCACTAATCAACATATATGCTCCCAACCAGGATGCACCCAAATACACAAAGAAACTACTAAAAGACTTGAAAGGAGAAACTGATGAATACACAATCATAGTGGGAGACTTAAACACCCCACTAACAGCCATGGACAGATCATCCAAACAGAAAATAAATAAGGAAATAACAGCTCTAAATGACACATTACAGCAATTGGACATAATTGACATTTACAGGACACTTCATCTAACAAAAAGAGACTACACCTTCTTTTCTAGTGCGCATGGAACATTCTCAAGAATAGACCATATGCTGGGACATAAAAGTAGCCTCAGCAAATTCAAGAAGATCGAAATCATACCAAGTGTATTCTCAGACCACAAAGCTTTGCAATTGGAGATCAACTGTAAAAGGAAAGCAGAAAAAACCACACATGGAGATTAAACAACAGCTTATTAAAAAAGGACTGAATAAAAGAACAAATAAAAGATGAGATTAAAAAATATATAGAAACTAATGACAATGAAAATACAACGTATCAGAATTATTGGGACACAGCAAAAGCGGTAATAAGAGGGAAATTTGTATCATTACAGGCCTATCTCAAGAAACAAGAAAAATCACAAGCAAACATCTTAGCATCCCATCTTAAAGAACTAGAAAAAGAAGAGCAGACAAAACTCAAAGTCAGCAGAAGGAAAGAAATAATAAAAATTAAAGCAGAGCCAAACCAATTAGAGAACAGAAGGACAATAAAAAAATTAATATAACGAAGAGCTGGTTCTTTGAGAAAGTCAATAAAATTGACAAACCCCTGGCGAGACTAATCAAAGGACAAAAGGAAAGGACACAAATATCCAAAATTAGAAATGAAAGGAGAGAAATTACCACTGATACCACAGAAATACAAAGGATTATAAGAAAATATTATGAAGGACTTTATGCCACGAAATTTAACAACCTAGAAGAAATGGACAAATTTCTAGAAACGTATAGCCTACCAAGACTGAACCAAGAAGAACTGGAAAATCTAAATAGACCAATCAATAGCAATGAGATTGAAATGACTATCCATAATCTCCCTAAAGGCAAAAGCCCTGGACCAGATGGTTTCACCAACGAGTTCTACCAAGCATTCAAAGAAGAATTAATGCCTATCCTCCTCAGACTCTTCCAAAACATTGAAGAGGAAGCAATACTTCCTAACTCATTCTATGAGGTCAACATTACCCTAATACCAAAGCCTGGCAAAGACAACACAAAAAAAGAAAACTATAGATCAATATCTCTGATGAACACAGATGCACAAATCCTGAACAAAACATTAGCAAATAGAATACAACAATGCATCAAAAAGATCATACATCATGATCAAGTGGGATTCATCCCGGGAGCACAAGGATGGTTCAACATATGAAAATCAATCAATGTGATACACCACATAAACAAAATCAAAGATAAAGACCATATGGTCATTTCAATTGATGCAGAAAAAGCTTTTGACAAGGTACAACATCCATTTATGATCAAAACACTAAATAAGATAGGTATAGAAGGAAAGTATCTCAACATAATAAAGGCCATATATGACTGACCCTTGGCCAACATCATATTGAATGGGGGAAAAGCTGAAACCTATTCCCCTAAAATCAGGAACAAGACAGGGATGCCCCGTCACTACTGCTATTTAATATAGTACTGGAAGTTCTAGCCACAGCAATCATGCAAGAGAAAGGAATCAAAGGTATCCAAATGGGGAAAGAAGAGGTCAAATTGTCACTATTTGCGGATGACATGAAATATATAAAAAATTCCAAAGATTCCACCAGGAAACCATTAGAAACAATTAACGAATATACTAAAGTTGCAGGATACAAAATCAATGTACAAAAATCAATAGCATTCCTTTATACAAACAATGAATCCTCAGAAAAAGAAATGAGGGAGTCAATTCCTTTTGCTATCACAACAAAAAGAATGAAATACCTGGGAATTAACTTAACAAAGAGCGTGACAGACTTATACACAGAAAACTTAAGACACTTTTCAAAGAAATTGGAACAGACTTTAAGAGGTGGAAAAATATCCCCTGTTCATGGATAGGAAGACTTAACATTGTTAAAATGGCCATTCTGCCCAAAGCAATCTACAGATTTAATGCAATACCCATCAAAATCCCACAATCATACTTTCGTGAAATAGATAAAAGAATTATTAGATTTATATGGAACCATAAAAGCCCTCGGATTGCCAAAGCAATACTACATAAAAAGAATAAGGCTGGTGGCATTACCCTCCCTGACTTCTATTTATATTACAAAGCATCAATAGTCAAAACAGCTTGGTACTGGCAGAAGAACAGAAATAGAGACCAATGGAATAGAACTCAAAACCCAGAAATAAACCCACAAATTTATGGACAAATAATTTTTGATAAAAGAGCAAAAAACATACAATGGGGAAAAGACAGCTTCTTTAGTAGGTGGTGCTGGGAAAACTGGAAAAACATGTGCAAAAGAATGATCCTGAGTTGTGAACTCTCCATACACAAAAATTAACTCGAAACAGATTAACGACCTTCATATAAGACCTGCAACAATAAACTGTATAGAAGAAGACATTGGTACTAAACTTATAGACCTAGGACTCAAGGAAGACTTCATGATCCTGACCTCAAAGGCAAGGGAAGTAAAAGCAAAAATAAATGAATGTGACTATATCAAACTAAAAAGCTTCTGCACAGCAAAAGAAACCATCAACAAGGCAAAGAGACAGCCAACTGAATGGGAGGAAATATTTGCAAATAATGCATCAGATAAGGGTCTAATATCTAAAATATATAAAGAACTAATAAGACTTAACAACAAAAAAACAAACAACCCAATTAAAAAGTGGGCAGAAGAACTAAACAGACACTTCTCCCACGAAGAAATACAAATGGCCAGCAGACATATGAAAAATGCTCATCCTCATTAGCTATCAGGGAAATGCAAATCAAAACCACAAT